>BGPR01020190.1:0-28178 GCA_013235015.1 Araneus ventricosus
AAGAGTAGCACAGGTTCGTTGCATTGCTGTTCGGCCTCATTTTTCTGAATGCCCTGTATATTTACTACTAGGACAGGAAAACGTTTCCATGTCTTCATTAGTTCTCCTACCAAATTTTGTGGCATTCCAGCTGATGAATCGAGCTAAGAATGGCTCTGAGTAATATCAGTTAAGAGAAAATCCAGCCTGTATGGCATAATAAATATGGATCTAAATGCTTCTATATTTATTTCCATGTCTTCTGAAGCCCCATCAAATTCAGCATTCTGCATTCTCTACCGCCTGCACTTTCCATCTTAAATGGTAAGCTGTACGAAACATTCTTAGTTTGGTAAATTCTACCACTCCATCGTTTCACCTCATTATTTTCAGAATCACCCTGTATTTACAGTTAGTTTGGAAAATGTTTCCATGTCTTCATTAGTTCTCCTACCAAATTTTGGCGTCCAGCTGATAGATCAGACTAAAGATGGCTCTAGGTAATATCATAGAAAAATCAGCCTGTATATGTCATATTAATATGGATCTAATGCTTCTATATTTATTTAGTAAATATACTCAGCCCCATCAAATTCAACATTCTACTTATCCTCACCGCTACTTTCCACATCTTCAATGGTAAATATTACACCGAATCTTACCCAGTTTGGTAGAGATTCTACCACCTCATCACGTTTCTGCCTCATTTTTCTAGATCGCCTGTATTTACTACTAGGTTGGAAAACATTTCATGTCTTCATTAAGTTGTCTACCAAATTTGGGCAGCATTCCAGCTGATACGTCAGTATAAAAGATGGCTCTGAGATGTGCTGAGATAATGATAGTAAGATATTTTGATCAGTTAAGAAAATCAGCCAATAAATCAATCAAAATCTTCAATAGTAGAAAAATATTGCGAATCTTACTTGGTTTGAGGTAAATTCTACACCTCATCACGTTCGGCCTCATTTTTTTCTGAATCCTTTTCTGTTGTATTTACTACTAGGTTGAAAACGTTTTAATAATTTCCAATAGTTCTCCTACCAAATTTGAACATTCAAGCTGGTGTAGTCGAGATACAGATTAATATGAGTAATATCTTGAGAAAATCAGCCTGTGTCTTCTCAAGCCCCATCAAATTCAACATTCTGTATCTTCTGCCGCCTGTACTTTCCATCTTCAATAATGAAAACTATTACGAAACTTACTTAGTTTGGTAAATTCTACCACCTCATCATGTTTGGCTTCATTTTTTCTAAATTTACTGTTAGGTTGGAAAATGTTCTTTCAGAAACAAATTCAGCTTCAACTATAAGATCTTTTTTTCTGCTCCTCTGAAATATGAATCTGAGTAATCCATTATCTGCCATTGCATCTTTTTTGGAACGCTTGATTTCTTCTTATTTTCACTTAACAATTCAATTTTTACTTTCTCGTATACGAAGTATACAAAGAGAAAATATTGCAATCGTCTAAAAATTCGAACTCGAGATTTTGATGAATCTCCACGTCGAGTGCAAAGGTTATAAAAAAGAAATAAAACCAAGCAAATATTAGAAAATTCCGTAATGTCTGATAGGGTATAAATCCTTAGAAAACATATCATAAGCTGAACTAAATATAGTGTTTATAACTGTAATGATTTTTAAGTAAGGATAGCTTTAAAACAACCGAACATTAGAAAATGACGTCTTAAAAGAAATAAACCTTCACAGAAGCTGTGATTTTAACAGCAACAACCCTCCACTATAATTTTCCCCTTTTCTTGACTAGTAGAGCGTAATTCAGCATTTGTTAGCTAGAAAGGAGAACTCAAGGGTATCCAGTTTTACTCCGCTCTCCCCTAAGCAGATAATTTTCGAAAATATCATTCAAATGAGAATTTTTATAAGAAAGTATCTATTATTATTAGTATTAGAGGTAAGAAAAAATAAACGTTGCAGATCTTCCAAAAATATTGTGTTTCCACGGCTTTATCTCAAAGAAAAATTTAATACAAAATTTGCAGGCCTGCCTTATGCCGTGTTTGGTCAATGAAGTTTACCTGCCTTATACTGTAATTGAACATCGTTCAAACGTCTTCAAGCAGGAAACCCGAGTACCAGTGAAAGATTTAATACAAAAATTGCAGGCCTGCCTTATTCCGTATTTGAACATTGTTGAAACGTTTCCAAGCAAGAAACCCGAGTACCAGTGAAAGATTTTGCAGCACTGCTGGTTTCTGAGCTAATGAACAGCAACTTGTTATATCGTTTCAACGCTAAAAATCTGTAATTGAAAAAAATGCAAAACTATTGGATGAATTAATTATATTTAGGGGACTTTTTATTGAAGAAGAAACTCTACCTATGTATTTTTAATTTGAGTTATGATACTTTGCTGCATGCTGTAAATAGATAATGTGACAATGATAAAAAGTTTGCATATAGTTCTACGAAATGTCATTTATACTTTATTTACTTTTATTAAATAAATGATTTAAAAACATATCCTTATTCTTAGCCATGCGATGGTCATATAGTGGACACATTCCATTATAAGACCATTGGCAGTATCCTTCCTTTAAAGTATTTGTTCATTGGTTTTAACGTTTTAAATCTCTTACCATAGCTAGAAGATTAAATGTATCGCACTTTTCAGTGAGGCTTTTACTCAGAAACCACATATAAAATAAAGTTCTATATTAGCAGCATAATTTTAAAATGATTTATAATGACACCTTTGACACCTTTTATAATTATTTACGTTCACACATAATTTTCAGATTGTCTACTAGGAAAATATCTGAAAAATTAAGGTTCCTGAAAGTTTTGAAGCATTTTGAATTATTATCAAAAGCTACAGGAGAAATATTCCCCAAGATTTATTAATTTGAAAATTTCTTTACCAGATTTAAAAATTTTGAAAGCAGTGTAATATTTTGCAACTATTTCCTTTTTAAATATTTAGATTTCTATTAACAGATATTTGTACGGGAATGTAATTTTTATCTATAACTTTTTGTGGTTGAAACTCAGATAAATTATTAAAGATTTATCGGATATTTTAATAAAAATTTTAACGTTCCCATCATGCAAATTATTTCGTTCCTTAAACTTTTAAGACATTCTCATCATAAAAATTTCTCTGAATAAATAATTAAATCTAAAAATAAATGCCATTATTTTGAACCTTCTGCTACTAAACATTAGAATAGACTTTTTTGTCAATATATTGTAATATTTGTAATTAATAAAAAGTTATATTTGTAAAATTATTAATTTCCAAGATTATTATTTAAATATTTTTAAAAATAAATTAATTAAATAAAACATCTTTGGCCTTAAAATAAATTCATTAAAAAATCGTTTGGCACCAATTTATTTGAAAATGTAATAATAATAGAATGGCAACACCATATTTGTTTTTATTAACATTGCGTAGCAATGCGGAAGAAAAAATGTTGAAGACGAATTTGATGTCAATAATTTGAATGTGTGCGATGTTGTATATAGTAGTGTAAAAACATATGCTGTAAGAAAATTTCAATTCTTGGAAATCGTAAGTATATGTGTTGCTTTTATAAAGAAGGGTAAATAGGTTTCATCCAATACAGCACAATATTAATTTATGAAGGTAATTTTAGATATTTGAAAGAGCACGACTGTAAAAATATCTTTAAAGTACACTGAAAGTTTAAATTTAATAATAAACTTGATTAAACCAGTTTTATAAAACACAGTTTTATAAGAGTTATATTAAATATTTTTTTTATTTTACTTATTTTCTACTTCACAAATTTGAATTTTTAAATCAATATCAACAATTTTTAGTAACTCGGAAATAATCCATTTATTTATCCGAGAAAGAATCATTTTCTTCCTTTGACAAGAAATGACTAAGATATCAAAATCATTAAAACTATTTCTGAAAAAAAAAATACAAATCTTTTACCGAATGTTTATGCTGAATGAAAAATAAATTTGAACTGAGGAAAAAAGACACATATTCTGTCAAAACAAATATTTCCATCCAAAGGAATTAGAAGTATAAATTTGTTCTATCCACGTCTGTTTCGAAGATTTTGCAAAGTATTTTTGTCTTACTTACTGTGAAATGGTTGTTTATCGTGCAAATCACTTTTTTCTTCAAAATGTTTTTAAGATCAGCGAACCCACCTGAGGCTACAGGGAAGAGGATAAATAAAGCATTTTCGTGTCTGATAAAACGCTGGTTATTTATTCTAAATTGTTTTACATGATAGGCAATTGGGGGAAGGGATGTTTGCGTGCAGTGAAATGACACAGAAGATTTAGATCGTATTTTTTCTGAATCTCGTTCATTTAAATAATATTTTTACTAACGACAGACATAAATTTTAAGAAAAACTGTTGTTTAAAGAAAATGGAAGAAATATTAAAGAAATATTTGCAAGATTTTTATGAATACCCCGGGATAATGGGCCAACTCAATGTAGCTGATTTACTTCTTTGCATTAAATCTACCCAGTAAGAAATCATTAATCTTAAAACAATTTAGCTGAATATATTATTTATCAAATATGAGTTCAGAGGATTTGCTACTCAATTTTGGCTGTTTTATCTTTAATTTTTACGAGAATGGATCCAAAAACAAATTGCAAAGGCAATAAAAATTGTTTAGTAACAATAGACAGACGACAAGGACAATATTTAAATTGGTATCTGAAAGTCCAAACTTTAACACCACATCATCTAGAGAGCATTTACTCCACTTTATTAGAAACGGTCAACAGGCGAACAAAAAAGTTTGCAAAGGTAATAAAAATTGTTTATTAACAATAGACAGACGACAAGGACAATATTTAAGTTGGTATCTGGAAATCAAAACTTTTACACCACACCATCTAGAGAGCATCTACCCCACCACATTAGACATGGTCAATGGGCGAACAAAAAAAAGTTTACAAGGGTAATAAAAATTGCTTATTAGCAATAGACAGACGACAAGGACAATATTTAAGTTGGTATCTGGAAGTCCAAACTTTTACACCACACCATCTAGACAGCATCTACCCACCACATTAGACATGGTCAATAGGCGAGCAAAGTTTACAAAGGTAATAAAAAATTATTTATTATCATTAACCATAAATTACAAATGGGAATTTAGAGGCACATTCGCCGATCATTTTCCCACATAATTACCAAATATATTCAGGAATTTATCTGAAACCTGGACCAACTTGTTTAACCTGGCTTGGCAGGAATCAAGTCCCTGCCCATTGAGCCATTTCTCGGCAGCTGTTTTCACATCACTGTCAGAAGAGAACCTTGTTCCAGGTAAGTGTTTGGATCCCAGATTGGTTGCCACATCTGGGCTGAATGGGGATGGATCTAGACTTCCCACTTGAACCTTTGCATCAATTCTTGAGTTTTTGGAGCAGTATGGGTATTGTCATGCAGGAGGATGAAGCCATCACTCAATATGCCAGTGCGTTTGGGTCGGAAGACTTCACGATGGCCCAGTGACTATTTCCTTTTTCCGAAATTGAAGGAACACTTATCTGCAACAAGGTGCCCTTCACAGAGTGATCTGAAAACAGTTGCCGAGGTCTGGCTCAATGGGCAGGGACGTGATTTCTGCTAAACAAGTTGGTCCCATGTTCAGATAAATGCTTAAATAGATTTTGTGACTATGTGGAAAAGTGATCGGTAACTATGCCTCTTAGTTTCCTTTTGTATTTTCTGTCTAAAGTTATTAAATAATTTTTTTATTACACTGGTAATCTCTTTTTTGGTCCATTCTCGTAATAAAATGCAAAGTTTGAAAACGGTCTATTGTAAAATATATTACTTAATTTTTTTCTTTCAACTATTGCCATAGCAATTGTCTCTATTTTTAAGACAACTATACCTTGAGGATCAATTTAAAAACATAAAAAGAAAGAAATAAGAGATAAAAAATAATTGCAAAAAAATCAAATTCTCCAAAATATCAAGACTTTCCATTGATTTCTTTTAATGTTATTTTGTGCCATCTTTTCACTTCTTTTTTTCTGAAAAATTCCAAATATTTTATTTCTTTAATATCCATATAAAAAATTTATGTATAAATAATTAAAAATAAAGTCTATTAACCCCTTAAACGTCTCGGCCGTCATATTAACGTGCATCGAATTATTGCTCTTTTAAGCTTATAAACTGAAATTTAATCATTAATTAGCTATATAATTTGACACAAAAATTGCATAGAATCCATAAGCATCTTAAGTATTCTATGTCTTTTTAGATGAATGGAAACAAAAGCCCCTTTCCAAAACAGGAGGGAAGAAAAGAAAATGCGATTCTTAAGGGATTAATGAAGACTATTCAAGTAAGTGAAAAGTTAAACAATTCTTTTTGAGTAAAATTTCTTAAAGAATTCGAACTGCAACGGCATTTTCTTCCTTCTTCTAAATGCAAATTTTAATTAATAACTCAGTTGCTGAATAAATCCAAAAAGGGTGGCTCCTATTACAAAAGTGGTACAATAAAAATGCTCACAACATTAAAAAAAATTCTAATTATCATTCCATTTTTCCTTTCACCGTTTTTCACACATCATCTGCTTCTTATCTTATTGCCTAAAGGACGCAACTAAATTCAACGAATTCGCGACAAATGGTGCATTATTACTTTGAAATAAATTCTTCCCTTCGGCAATGAGCATACTTAAAACGCTTGTTGCGCGATCCGTTTAATTATACCTCAGGGACGATTGCATTAGAAATACATATGCAAATTTGAACTGTTCGGTGCAGATAAAAAGTGAAATCTGCATCGGTACATTGGAGATTCGATCCATTCGGAGTTGTCTCACTGATTAACTAATATGGAAATCTAATTACTCCGTGTTCGTTGGAAAACGAAAAATCTGCCTTTTGAATTAATCTTGAAATATCTGCTTGTGCTGATTGGCCTCATATGCTAATTAAAAATTATATAATTCACTGCTGATGTGGAAGATTTCATGTTGCCATTTTTTTATACCTAAATGTGAACTTACTAAATAAAGTTAAGTGCCGAATTCAGAAGTCTGAAGAAAATGTTCTATTTATTAAAGTAATAGATTCGAAAATACAAAGATGATTCTTACATAAAAAATCTTTTGCTACTCATTTTTCCATGAGTGTTTTAATTACGAAAATATTTTCATTTATGTGAAGAAGTTTCATTTTTTATGTTATGCCAAATAAATTATTTTTTTATTTTATCATTATTTTCTGTATAAATTTTACTTTTCTTATTGTCTTTAATCTTTAGTTTTATGGACGAATTTTCTGGTTTGTTTATATTCGATTCAGAAGCAGTTTTTCGGTAACCCTCCAATTTAAGCAATCGCCAAATCCATTTGGAAACTGTATAAAGCGCCAACTTCGAATCAGTTCTCTCTTTAGTACACAAAGGTTTGGATTCCGTGTTCTTTGAGTTTGTGTAATTCTTTCTTTTTAAATCGGTTGAAAAAAGATCTTAAAGCATTTAAATTCTAAATGGAACGATTGGAATTAGCTAAATCATTTGTTAAGAATTTAATCGTCAGTAATTTTTTAAATCGTATGGATAAAATTTAACCGCCAAACAAACCTTGGAAGTCGCCAAAAAGAGAGAGATAAAGAATGATTATGGCAACCTTTCCACAAAATTAGGCTCTTATGTTAAGTAAACATTGAGCGTTACAACAATAGAAACATTAATTTTAATATTTCAATTTATTCTTAAGGCGTAACATTAAAAAACTCCACTTTAAACATTAGTTAATATCCTCAAATCGAGTGTTGAAATTTTGGAGATTCCCATTGACTTACCATTATAACCGGAAGTTAATGGGCCCAGCGGAAAACCTACATTACCCTAAATAATCTAAACAGAAAACTCGTCCATAATTGTTATGTAAACTAAGGATTTATAAAATTAAATATTTACTAATTTCATTTATCAGTTTCTTATATTTTAGGTAGTTTCATTTTCTTTGTATTTGCTTCGGTTGCAGCTTAATCTATGAGTATAAAATAATAAATATTCCATTTTTTCTGCTCTTCAAAATAAAACATCCGATTAAAAAATTGAATTTCACAACCACAGAGATATGGAGAAAAATGTTTATAATTTATTATAGACAATGCCTGTAAATATTAGTAATTTTTTTTCTTTTGGACCAGTAATTTCGAATTGAAAAACAAAATATAATCTGCGCATCAAATGCTGAAAATCACTTCCGATGTATTTTATGTTGTAGTCTACGCTCAACATGATAATTAGTTAAAGAATAACGATTTCATTATAAAATATTATTTAAAAGCATAATAAGAAACCTAATTTAAAATATTTGAAAACTGTATTATTTTTAACACTTTTTTTTGCTTATAATTGTATTTAGAAATGAACCAAACAAGCATTTAGTTTTTTATTTCAAAATCGTTTTCAGTTATCTGATTTTCAACTTGTCCATTACATAAGTTTACAGCAGTTATTTCTTTTATTTTAATATTTTTTTTTGAAAAACATTTTAAGTATATTGTGCAACAATACTTTTCATTGCACTAGTAACTCCGCTGTTGTTACGATATTGAATGCATTTTTGTGTACACTTTATAGTTGCCATTATTAAGTGTAACTTTTTAAAAATTAATATAAAAATAGACGAATTAAGCCACAAACATAATTATAATGCTATGATAATTCGGAAAAGAGGTTCGAATACCACTTTAGGTTTTTTTCCCTAGTTCTTGGTTCATCGTAGATAGATTTTTCAAGACTGTTTTCCAAGTTTAAAATATTGGTTTCTGGCCTATCATATATGTTATGAAACATTGGTTAAAGAATCCCTTTTCATTATATTTAGAACTATTAGCAAAATTGTAGAGATGGTAATAATTTAAGGCGACACAGTACCATTTCAACAATAAATTTTATTTTTAATATTTGGAATTGGATTTTAGTTTCATTTTATATAAGCTAATACTCTATGACTATCCAACCCAAAAATTTTTGAATATATTGAAAAGTATTTGTAAAATTTAAATTTTTAAAAAAAAATTAACTTTTCTTAAATCCCTAAGGCTTTTTTAAATATGCATATTTTGTGCAAATTTTTTCCCGTGTACCTCATAATAGGCTACATAAAACTTGTTATGAATTTTTGTCTACTGCTGATATTTAATTTATTATTATCTTTTTCATTGTTAACCACATAAAATTCTCAAAAATGCATTAATTTTGATTTTGCCATTCTAAAAAAAACGACACATCTTAGAGCTCATACCACACTAATTTCCACAACACTCATATTTCAAAATATGCATAAAAATTTCATACCTCTCCTTCCATTATTAAAAAGCTCTAGGGTTTCGAAAAATAGTATATGAACAAAAATGCAACGTGGAGAAATATTAATTTAAAGTTTTCATTCCTTCAATAACATTATATAAATCCTTAGAATTGGTGGAACTTTTACAAAATGTTTATCAACTTATTTTAAACTGCTTACCATAAAAAATTGCAAGAATTTGTGGCAATGAAATATTATAATTGTATATTGCATGTTTAAAAAGAAAACATCAATATTTCATAAAATTTAATCTTAACAATTTTTCAAAAAGAAATACATATTTCGGCGCTGATTCCATTCAAAGTTCCGCTACTAGCATAAATTTACAACAGGCATAAAAATATATATACATTTATTTTCCTCTTTCTAACGAATTAATTTCACCTTTCGTTTATGAGCCAGTTTTAGTTTCTTCTGTAAGCAATTGTACAGCATTATTTTCCTTCTTTTTTTTGCTATACCCTCCTATAGTTTTCACACATGGCAAACGATCTGCTGTCTTGTAAAGTTCCCATAAGCCTTCAATACGGCAAACGATCCATGGTAAAAGCTCAGTTTGCCTTCACTTTGAAGAAAACCAAGCTTTTAGAAACTGCAAATGACTAGTAAAGTGGTAAGGTAGTATTTGTTTACTCTCCTGTCATGAATCAAAATTGTTCAATAAATCTATTAAAAAATGTACATACTTTATTTTCCTCTGATTTAATTTCCCGCGTTTACGAGGTAGTTTTAGTTTTCTGTACGCAATTAGCCAGCATTATTTTTCCTTCTTTTTTTCTTTGATATATCCTCCTAGATTTCACATGGCAAACGATCTGGCTGTCTTGTAAAGTTTCAGTTTATTTCATTTGAAGAAGTTCGCTTTTTAGAAACCGCAACGATCTGAAAAAGTGGCAAGGTAGCATTATTTACTTCCTCCTGTCATGAATCAAAAATTGTCTAATAAATTATTAAAAAATGTACATACTTTTATTTTCCTTTCTAACGATTTAATTTCTCGCGTTTACGAGGTGTTTTAGTTTCTTCTGTACGCAATTGTGGCCAGCAGACATTTTCCTTTCTTTTCATATCCTCCATAGATTTCACACATGGCAAACGATCTGCTGTCTTGTAAAGTTTCAGTTTATTTTCATTTTGAAGAAGTTCAAGCTTTTTAGAAACCGCAACGATCTGAAAAGTGGCAAGGTAGCATTGTTTATCACGCGAATCAAAATTGTTCAATAAATTATTAAAAATGTATATACTTTTATTTTCCTCTTTCTAACGATTTAATTTCCCCCCGCGTTTACGAGGTAGTTTTAGTTTCTTCTGTACGCAATTGATCAGCATTATTTTCCTTCTTTTTCTTTGATATATCCTCCTATAGATTTCAGTACATGGTAAACGTAGATCTTGCTGTCTTGTAAAGTTTCAGCCATTTTGAAGAAGTTCAAGCTTTTTTTTAGAAACCGCAACGATCTGAAAAGTGGCAAGGTAGTACATTTACTCTCCTGTCATGAATCAAAAAATTGTTCAATTATTAAAATGTATATACTTTTTTATCTTTCCCCAACGATTCCACTCCGCGCTTCCATTTATGTAGTTTCTTTAGCTCTGCACGCAAATTGACCAGCATTATTTTCCTTTCTTGATACATCCTGCTAGATTTCGCTATTATGGCAAAACGATCCACGTCTTGTAAAGTTTCAGTTTAATTTCATTTTGAAGAAGTTCAAGCTTTTTAGAAACCGCAACGATCTGAAAAGTGGCAAGGTAGCATTGTTTACTCTCCTGTCATGAATCAAAAATTGTTCAATAAATTATTAAAAATGTATATACTTTGCTTCTTCCTTCTAACGATTTAATTTCCCCCCGCGTTTACGAGGTAGTTTTAGTTTCTTCTGTACGCAATTGTACAGCATTATTTTCCCTTCTTTTTTCTTGATATATCCTCCATAGATTTCACATGGCAAGATCTGCTGACTTGTAAAGTTTCAGCTTATTTTGTTTTGAAGAAGTTCGCTTTTTAGAAACTGCACCGATTCGAAAGGGTAAGGTAGCATTGTTTACTCTCCTGTCATGAATCAAAAAATTGTTCAATAAATTATTAAAAATGTATATACTTTTATTTTCCTCTTTCTAACGATTTAATTTCCCCCCGCGTTTACGAGGTAGTTTTAGTTTCTTCTGTACGCAATTGATCAGCATTATTTTCCTTCTTTTTCTTTGATATATCCTCCTATAGATTTCACACATGGCAAACGATCTGCTGTCTTGTAAAGTTTCAGTTTATTTTCATTTTGAAGAAGTTCAAGCTTTTTAGAAACCGCAACGATCTGAAAAGTGGCAAGGTAGCATTGTTTACTCTCCTGTCATGAATCAAAAATTGTTCAATAAATTATTAAAAATGTATATACTTTTATTTTCCTCTTTCTAACGATTTAATTTCCGCGTTTATTATAGTAGTTTTAGTTTCTTCTGTACGCAATTGTACAGCATTATTTTCCTTCTTTTTCTTTGATATATCCTCCTATAGATTTCACACATGGCAAACGATCTGCTGTCTTGTAAAGTTTCAGTTTATTTTCATTTTGAAGAAGTTCATGCTTTTTAGAAACCGCAACGATCTGAAAAGTGGCAAGGTAGCATTGTTTACTCTCCTGCCGTATGAATCAAAAATTGTTCAATAAATTAAAAATGTATACTTTTATTTTCCTCTTCTAACGATTTAATTCTCCCCCTGCGTTTCATTTAGAGGTAGTTTTAGTTTCTTCTGTACGCAATTAACGCATTTATTTCTCTTCTTTTTCTTTGATATATCCTCCTATAGATTTCTACATATGGTAAACGATCTGTCTTGTAAAGTTTCAGTTTATTTTCATTTTGAATAGTGCTTTTTGAAACTGCAACGATCTGAAAAGTGGCAAGGTAGCATTGTTTACCTCCTGTCATGAATCAAAATTGTTCAATAAATTATTAAAAAATGTATATAATTTATTTTCCTCTTCTAACGATTTAATTTCCCCAAGCCATTGTGAGGTAGTTTTAGTTTTCCTGTACGCAATTGACGCATTATTTTCCTTCTTTTTCCTTGATATATCCTCCTATAGATTTCACACATGGCAAACGATCTGCTGTCTTGTAAAGTTTCAGTTTATTTTCATTTTGAAGAAGTTCAAGCTTTTTAGAAACCGCAACGATCTGAAAAGTGGCAAGGTAGCATTGTTTACTCTCCTGTCATGAATCAAAATTGTTCAATAAATTATTAAAATGTATATACTTTTATTTTCCTCTTCTAACGATTTAATTTCCCGCGTTTACGAGGTAGTTTTAGCTTCTGGTACGCAAATTGGATCAGCATTATTTTCCCTCTTTCTTGATATATCCTCCCATAGACTTCACACATGGCAAACGATCCTGTAAAGTTCTTCAGTTTATTTCACTTTGAAGAATGTTCAAACTTTAGAAACTGCAACGATTCAGTGGTAAGGTAGCATTGTTTTACTCTCCTGTCATGAATCAAAATTAATAAATTATTAAAATGTTATACTTTTATTTTCCTCTTCTAACGATTTAATTTCTCGCTTATTTATGTAGTTTAGTTTCTTCTTGTACGCAATTAACAGCATTATTTTTCCTTTTCTTCTTTTTTCTCTTTTTTTGATATCCTCCTATAGATTTCACACATGGCAAACGATCTGCTGTCTTGTAAAGTTTCAGTTTATTTTCATTTGAAGAAGTTCGCTTTTAGAAACCGTAACGATCTGAAAAGTAGTATTGAGAGCGCATTCTGTCAAGTGAATCAAAAATTGTTCAATAAATTATTAAAATGTACATACTTTTATTTTCCTCTTTCTAACGATTTAATTTCCCCCCGCGTTTACGAGGTAGTTTTAGTTTCTTCTGTACGCAATTGTACAGCATTATTTTCCTTCTTTTTCTTTGATATATCCTCCTATAGATTTCAGTTATTACGGTAAACGATCTGGTTGCTGTGTTTCAGTTTATTTTCATTTTGAAGAAGTTCGTTTTAGAAAACCGCAACGATCTGAAAAAGTGGCAAGGTAGCATTGTTTACTCTCCTGTCATGAATCAAATTGTCTAATAAATTATTAAAATGTATATACTTTATCTTTCCTCTTCAACGATTTTAATTTCCCCGCGTTTACGAGGTAATTTTAGTTTCTTTTTCTGTACGTAAATTGTACAGCATTATTTTCCCTCTTTTCTTTGATATACTCTCCCAGGTTTTCATTGTTTACGGCAAACGATCTGTTGTAAAGTTTCAGTTTATTTTCATTTGAAGAAGTTCGCTTTTAGAAACCGCAACGATCTGAAAAGTGGTAAGGCAGCATTGTTTACTCCTGAATCAAAATTATTCAATAAATTATTGCACGTATACACATTTATCTTCCCGCTCTAAATGACCTCAAGCAAGCCTACGAGCCAGTTTAGAACGATTCCATTTCCCCCCGCGTTTACGAGGTAGTTTTAATTTCTTCTGTACGCAATTGTACAACATTATTTCATTCCATATCTTTCATATACGCTCCTATAGTCTTTACACATGGCCAACGTTCCTGATGCCATGTTAAGTTACATTTTATTTTCAGTTTGAAGAAGTTTAAGCTTTATAGAAACTGCAACGATCTTAAAAGTGGGGGTGACAACATTGTTTACTCGCCTATCAAGAATAAAAAATTGTTAAATAACTTAAAAAGAAATTCAGATACAACTCTGAAATTTTACAGACATGCTCCCGATTATCCGGGTTAATCACCGGAAGGGATCGCACGGATAATTGAAAAACACGGATAATCCGGAAACTCCTTTTTATTAAAGAAAAAATCAACATCAGTACAAAAATATAAAAATTACCTACATTTGCATGCTGTAAAACATCAAACTAGGAATTTTCCTTTTAATATTTGCTTCTTTAAAATAATCTGTAATGAGTCTTTGCTTCTGCTGTTTGTTTATCTCTTGTCGTATATCGACACATATTTTACGAACCGCAGTAATGTCACCGTAATCAAATCCTCTTTGTCCCATACAATGTAACAAAGTTTCCACAGATTGTAGAGCAGCAGAAAGAAAAATTGTATTTCCCTCATTTAGTACATCTTCTGCATCATTACTTGCTGATTCTCCATTATCAAGTTTTTTAAGGATTTCTAATTTTTGTTTAACATTTAAAACGTTTCGTTTTCGTTTCACATCACTCGTTTTTAAAAGTAAAAATTTTCGCGCTACTAACTGACGATAAACAAGACGCAAAAACTAAAGGAACCCTAGCGAAAGTGAAAGAAGACGAAGAAGTTAAAGCATGACGTGTCGAGGAGAAGCGTGTTCGAACGAGTATGAGCAAGCAGGAAGTGGATGATTCATTTCTCGGAAAATTAGGGGTTGAACCGGTAGAGATTACACGTAGAGGAAGAAAAAAATATATTCTTTAGCCTCCGCCGTCACGGCTCACTAGTTTCACGGAATGAATTGCTCGAACGAACATCAACATCGATTTTACATGCATGATAAGTGGGAAAATGTGTCTCTTTAAATTTTTTTGTGAGTCCGGAATGAGCACGGGTAATCCGCAAACCGGAAAATCCGCGCATGGATAATCGAGAATATACTGTATTTAAAATCATACAAGGTATCATATGAGCCATTTTTTTAAAAAAATTCGATAATCAGATGATTTTTTGAGTGCTGTGTTGCCTTAAAATATTAAATCGATTAGTTCAAGATACTGCTACGCTTTCAGGAGCCATAACTCTTGCGAACCTTTTATAGATAGCTTTGATTATGTTTCTGGTATTTAGATGTCAGCTTCATTAAAAGAAAATCATTTTTTATTCCCTAGTCCAGAGTTGAAAGTTTGCATTATATTATCTCTTCTACATTAAATTAAATCAAAACTATGCAAACATTTAGAGCAATCTTTTTAGCTTAATTCCTTTCCTTTACTCGTTTTTTTAAATAGTTAGAGCACTAACTTTAATAAACTAGTACAGAGATATTTGTGAATGTCCCTAACTACAGTTACAAATACAAGAAATATATACTGATTAGTATATAAAGTCACATTTATTAGATAAATACTATACAAAGAGTGAAAGATCTATCTGATTTAATCTAGTTAAGTAACAATTCATCATCTTATATAGCACTTTCATTACGGTTAGAAAATATTTTATTCACTTGATTATAAATGATCACGTTTTTTGATACGGAATTTTATGAAACAAACCTTATATATATTTGCAAATTCAGATCAAATGAGTGTATTTGTTCAAGATAGTGAAGTGTTGTTTGAAGCAATTAGCTTGTGGTTCTCAAATTAAATTAGTCTTTTTTTATTAATTTGGTGTTTGTATGGATTTCGGTTTATGTATAAAGTTTGATTATGTATAGATTTTTATTTTTGCAAGTCTCTCAGAGAACATACGCATTGGATCAAACATCTAAACTAAATCGTATAGCATTTTTATATAATTTGAACCTTAAAAATATTTGATACCGTTCTTGCTCTAAAAGACATTCCGAAATGAATTAAATTGAAGGTGACATTAATTGTAAAATATTTTTTATGGACGTTTCAAAGCATGGAATAACAAAAATTACTGCAATGGCAAAAAACAAAGCTGAGATATTCATCGATTACTGGCAAAAAATTTATGTTTGAGAAACTTGAGATAAAAATCATCATGTTTATTTGGATTTATCTTTAGCACTTATTTGTTTATAATATTAAAATTATTTAATTTTTTAACAATTGTGCCTATAAAATTTTCTGATATACGAAACTGTTGGAACTCCATTTTTACATCACTTGAGTCTTACAACAATGTCAAAAAAGCGTAGGTTTGCTTTGATTAGGTTGTAATATTCATAACGAATAAAAAATATATATATTTGTAGAATTATTAAAATACTTAAAGAAAAGAAATTAATTAGATTAAAAAATCGTTTGGTCTTAAAAGAAATTAATTTAAAATATCATTTGGCTGAAAATGAAATTAATTTTAAAAAAATCGTTTGGCATTAATTCTTTTCCAAAGGTTATAAAAAGTAGTGTGGCAACGATATATTTGTCTTTTGCAAACTTTACCTAGCAACGGAAAAGAATAATGATGATTGAACATAGAATTCGATGTCAGTCAGTGATGAAACGTGTGTGATATAAATGTATATATTTGTTTTAATGTTTGTTCCAATAAATACGTTATTTTTGATAAAGAAGGTTACCCGACTCTTCATGCTATTCTGAAATGCATCACAACGTTAACACCTCGTTTCCAAGAAACGCTGGGGCTTTATTGGACGGACCTCGTATTTTTGAACCATGTTCAGAATAGACCTGAGACACTCTCCAAACTTCCGCAAAACAATTGGAACACATATGACCTTCGGTCTCAGATATAATGCACATCAGGCCTACGTGAATGGTTGAACTTTAGTGGAATTGGGCTTAGGAATCGGAAGACAGTTTAGGAAAAGTTTTAAAAAACAGTCTTCTAGCTCTTTCTAACTCTTATCATCACCTTACATATGGTTCCTCTTTCCTAAATATGCATGCTCAAATAGAAAAATACCTAAGAAAAATGTATTATGCATATACACAAAAATGTATGCGAATATAAATTAAACATGCGAATATCATTTTTAAAAGATTTAAAATATCAAGTTGATCTGTTAACGCTTGCTGTTATCTAAATATATTATTTGAAACGCCAATGATAATAACATCATTTTCGGATATAAAGGATTATTTTTTTCCATTTAACAACCATGTAAAAAACTTAAATTTTATCCAACTTATGGATCAATCATCTTTTAAGATAAATATAAATAAGGAGCCAATATAAATGAAACTGGTTATAAAGAAGGAAGACTAAATATTTGTACAGAGTTTGCTTATTCTCAGTAGATATTTATTTTAATTTGAAAACATCACTATTCCGAAAAATTCATTTTCGGTTGTCCATTCATATATAAATTATTAAACATAAAAATATTTTAACAGTCTGATTTAATAAAGAGACAGTAAGAAAAAGTTCGCTGTTATTTCCCAAATCAAAAAGATTTAAGGTTTTTAATTAAAAGGCATTTTATTTCTTCTTGAAAAATGCGAAATTTACATACTCTCTCATTTGTCAAATATATCCAAAAACACCAGCAAATAATATCACAAAATAAGTAGCTTGGAAAATGCATATCATCATCGAAAAATTCGAATTACAATTCCATTCTTTCGTTTAGAGGTCTTTTTATGCCTAAATCGTCTGCTTGTTTTCATGTTGCCAGAAGGACAAGATTGAATTCCAACTAAGTCCTCTCGACAAAACGTAAATGCTGAATGTTCAAATAAAATATTTCCTGGAGCAGTGAATATAACCAAAATGAATGTTGCGCGATTCTTTTAATTATGCCTCAGGGACGATTACTTAAGAAATACGTATGCAAATTAGAAATGTTCTACGGTAATAAAAAGCGAAAGTCTGCATCGCTACCTTGCTGAGATTCGTTCCTTTCGAAATTGTTCTACTGATTAGCTAATATGGAATTTAATTATTCCATGTTCGTTGGAAAAACTGAAAACCTGCTTTTCGAATTAACTATTGAAATAACGACTAAAACTAATTTTCTTCATATGCTAATTAGGAAAGATAAAATCATCTGTAAATTCGGTCGTTTGATTATACTTTTTATTTATACATAATTATAAACTGACTAAAATAAGTTAAAAAAGAAGAATTGATAAGGTGGGAAAAAGATTTTTACATAAAAGCCTTTGGATTGGGGGTATTTTTTATTCGAATTTTTTTTCGAATTGACTAAAAAATGCTTTCCGGTGCAGGTCTAATGGTGGCTGAAGTATCTATGCAAAGAAAATTTGTTATGAAATAATTAATATTTTATGCTGAGAGAAATAAATCAATTTATTTTTATGCTTAAATTTTTGTCTTAGAATAAAATACATAGTTTTTTAATCTTTATTTTATCCCCTTCGCATACGATGTCGTGTCTTACTCATGTTAGAATTACAAAACGTTGGATATTTATATTTGTCATTAAGTATAAGTAAAGTTGAAACAAAAAGAAAATCACTTGAACTCGCTTAAGGATCTTAGGTTGTTTTACGTTCTTTTAAAGAATAAAATAACAATAAATCTTCCAGATATAGTGAGAAATTTTGTTAGAAGAATACGCATACGATGCCGTGTCTTACTCATGTTAGAATTACAAAACGTTGGATATTTATATGTGGTGCCAGGCTGACGGCAGTCCACGTCGTTCCCGCCGCGCCTCTAGCGGATCTAAGGAGAACTTGTCAGTTGACGATCTGACATCCAGACGGAATGTTAAAAAAGACGCCTGCTCCAAAAGACGATTGCGACGAAGTGAATGTGTGTGACTCTTCAACGATTATTACTTTGTATTGATTGTGTTTTGTAAATATTTAATTATTTCATTTATTAATCATCTAACTGTAAATCTAAACCATCATTAAATCTTTTCATTTAAAGAACTTGTCTTCAGTTGGCCATCCCTGACACCTACCTACATATATTTGTCATTAAGTATCAGTAAAGTTGAAACAAAAAGAAAATCACTTGAACTCGCTTAAGGATCTTAGGATGTTGTACGTTCTTTTAAAGAATAAAATAACAATAAATTTTCCAGATATAGTGAGACATTTTATTAGAAGAAAAAGTAATATCATAAATTTCTCCAATTTAGGCAACGAATTACAATTTGTTAAGGAAAAAATGTCGCCACGTTAACTCAATTTTGTAATGATTCAAGCTGTAAGTTTAATTTTTAATTAAATAATTCTATACATAATGATTAACTAAGCTTAATTTTATAATTAAATATTAATTGAATAAGAAATTGTGTAATGGAACACTAGTAGTTTTGTGAACAGTAGATTTTGAGTCAAAAAAAAATTAAATCTACGATGGGTTTTCTTCGCAGTCTTAAAAGCTTTAGACTTTTTTTTTCGAATGCGAATCATTAATACAAGCATCTGCTTTTTTCATTATCACAACTAAATGTCCACTGATTTCTACATCAAAACTACAATTAAATGGCTGCTTTTATCAGGCATAACAAAATTGTAATTAAATGTCTCGACATTAGAAAAATCAATCAAGTATTTTAATGATGAAAACTCGCCAAGCATTGAAACCATTCAAACGGCCACCTTCTTTAAACAGAATGAAAAAGTAAAAACATATATATATATATATAGGCTTGCAACTTATATCCTTTACACCCTCTTAACTTCTAAACGGTGACAGCTTAGGCCATACAGCTGGTGTCAAGGATAACCAAAACAAAAAAGGCTATGCGCTACTCGATGCTCTACTTACACGGCCATCTATCAGCAAATTTTGGAATTAGCGATCCTGTCTCGTAAACGGTGAAAGATAGAACAAAAAAATCAACTAGAAAGTTGTAGAGCACTCTCGATGTAGTACGAAAAGATACCTTGCGTACATTAAAGGATAGATTTAAAAGTACAGATTTAACGTGAGAATATTTGCAAAATCAAGATTATTATTGCGGGAGTAAGGAAAAAATTCAACATTATTACTCAAATGTAACATATAAAGTTTTTTTAAATTCAAAGACATTTTATTTCTTCTTGAGAAATACCAAATTTAATTACTCTCATAGCTGTTAAATCTGTCGAAACATAGCGACTCATATCACACAATTAGTAGCTTGGAAAATACCTGTTGCCATCGAAAAATTCGAATTACCATTCCATTCTTTTATTTAGAGTATTTTTAATACCCAAATCGTCTTCTTGTTTCCATGTTGTCAGAAGGACACTATTGGATTAAACTAACTCCACTCCACAAAACGTAAATGCTAACAGATCAAATAAAATATTTCCTGGGAAAGTGAATATAACTAAAATGAATATTGCACGATTCTTTTAATTATGCTTCAGGGAAGATTACTTAAGAAAAACATATGCAAATTAGAAATGTTCTACGATAATAAAAAGCGAAAGCCTGCATCGCTACCTTGGAGAGATTCGTTCCTTTGGAAATTGTTCTACTAATTAGCTAATATAGAATTTAATTATTCCATGTTCAGTGTAAAAACTGAAAACCTGCTTTTCAAATTAACTATTGAAATACCGACTTAAGCTAATTTTTTTCATACGCTAATTAGGAATAATAACATCCACTGTAGAGTCGGTAGATTTGATTTTCATTTAAGTTATACATAATCATGAACTGACTAAAATAAGTAATAAAATGGGATTGACGAGGCTGAAAAAAAATTTATACAATAGCCTTAGGTTTGCGAATATTTGATATCATATTCTTCTTAATATGATTTAAAAAAGTGTTTTATCATGATAGTCTAACAATGTTTCAACTTTACATACTAAATTACATGCAAAGAATATTTTGCTAAGAAATAATTAATCTTTTCTGAATGTGTATGTTTTATTTTAGTGAAATATATTGCTTTTTTATATTTATATTTGTAATCTTAGAATAAACTGCAGAACTGCCCATTCAGAAAGCAACGCATGTCACATTTGAAGGGTTTTATTCCGCAAAGGGGTGGCAAACAGAAAAAAGAACAGCGCTTTTCCGAAGAACTTTCCTAGGCATGTTTTAATTTAAGGTGTGATATATATTATCTTTTTCTATCATAGTACAGGGAGGTCATAAATTATTGGACCCATTTCAAAAATTAATAATGTTACAATTGAGATATTTTTAAATGAGAGAGAAAAAAAATTTTGTTTTTTTTCCGATAGGTGGCGTACAATTACGGCGCTCTAAATTCTCTCCATCGGGATTTAATATCTAAAAAGACTAAATAATAGAAACAATTTAATTGGTGTGCGCAAGTGCTACATCATCCAGGAAAAAATTGCAAAGTACAAAGGCATAAATACGAATTAAGGGAATTTTTAATTGTGAAAGAGGCAAAAATACAAAAATAATAACAAAGAACTATGAGAAGTAAGAATCCGGTGGATGACGTCATCAGTAAGAGGTAAGATTTTAAGCCCTTCTTTTCATACTTTGTTTAAAAGACTGTTTTTAATTTCGTCTTTGTGGATAAATGTTTTTCTTTCCAATATATTCCGGGATAGGTTCAAGCCTTAGAGGAAATTCATATGAAATTCAGACCTTAAAGTCTTTTCCTCTACAGAAAACCTATTCTGGTTTTGAATCTGCATGGATGAATGGAAACTGATGACGTCATCCACCGGATTCTTACTTCTTATCATTGTTTGTTATTGTTTTTGTGTTTTTGACTCTTTCACAATTAAAAATTTCCTTAATTAGTATTTATATCTCTCTACAGCGGGAGATATCCATACGCAATGGCTACCGATCGGTAGAAGCCGATGTGCGTTTTCTAGTTTTTCCTGGAAATCTCGGCAACTATTCGGTTACGAATTACGATTGATTTAACAAATGAAAGAGCGCGAAATTCCCAACAAACAAAGGTTTTTATTTTTCTTCTAAATCAATAGTTTCGCAGATAATGGCTCTCAAAAATGAGAGATGTCCAATAATTTAAGAACACCTAGACCACCCTAACGGAGCGTTACCTATCTTAGTTGTAACATAATAAGTTTTTTCTTTATTGATTTTCGAAATGGCTCCAAACATTTATGACTACCCTGCATCATATTACAATCTAAAACTTAGGCATGGTTTCTATACAGGGTTCCCACTTATATCCGTTACATTCCCTTAACTTCTAAACGGTGATAGCTTAGGCCATAAAGTTGGTATCTAGGTATAGTAAAAAGGGTATGCATTACTCGATGAGACACCTTACAACGCCATCTATCCGCAAATTTTGGAATTAGCGGTCCTCTCTCGTAAACGGTGAAAGATAAGAGGAAAAAACTCAATTAGAAAGTTGTAGAGCACTCTAAATTTAGTACGAAAAGATACCTTGCACACATTAATATTCAAAACAGAATGTAAAAAATGAGCATTTGTTTGATTGTGATTTTCAACACTATGGCATCGTGAAACGCGAGCGAAGCGAGAAATCCAGTCCAGAGTGCAAATGTGTATAGTGGCTAAAGGAGGGCATTTTGAGCAATAAAAATAAACGATCCAGGGACGTGTCTCAGTTTCTTTCTTCCACTCTTTATGACATGACAATTTTCGAAATCCTGACCAAACAAAAGTTCAATTTTTTGCATTCTGTTCTGAGTATTAATGTGCGCAAGGTATATTTTCGTACTACATGGAGAGTGCTCTACAACTTTCTAATTGAGTTTTTTCTCGTATCTTTCACCGTTTACAAGATAGGACCGCTAATTCCAAAACTTGCCGATAGATGGAGTTGTAAGTTGTCTCATCGAGTAACGCATAGCCTTTTTGTTATACCTAGACACCAACTTTATGGCCCAAGCTGTTACCGTTTAGAAGTTAAGGGGGTGTAATTGATATAAGTGGGAACCCTGTATATTGTTTGATAAAAAATAAACATCTATTTTTCTTCTCACCCATATTTTGATGAAATCAAAGTTAACGGGCGCATGCGCATTGTGCAAGAGCTCAGGCGGTTTTTGGATCTTAAAACGGATAGTTCGTTGTGCAATTTTTCTTCTTTAAGTTTATCATCTTCGCTTGCGACGATGAGTCATGCTCATGTTGGAATTACAAAATTTTTGGTATTTATAATATGTAATTAAGTCTAAGTAAAAATTAAGTTAAAACGTAAAAATCGAAAACGCTGAAAGTTCTCCGATTTCTTTTACATCCTTTTAATGAATGAAATAATAATAAATAATAAAAATATAATACCACATCTATTTAAGCGATTAAATTTATTAGTACATTGCTTGTTTAAAATAGGATCATAATTAGTTCCCGTAGAGGTCGGTAAAAATAAAATTTTGATAAATGCCGCACCTTTCCTTGTCACATGTTTTTGTCATTACATTTTTTCTTGTTCTTTCAAGCATTTAAAACAAAAATAATATATCCCAATGTAAAAATAAGTTATATATAAGGAAATATATTTTGTGTATAGGGAATTTAATAGAGAAACAACTGTTTAGGAAACCTCTATTTCATTGATAAATAAATTTTAAGAAACATGATTATCTCATATGCAAAAACAAATAATGATGGTTATATCATTCTTCTACAAGAAGTTAATTTTTTTTGAAAAAATTCAAAGTTTATATTCTCCTTTAAAACATACACAGGATTTGTTTTATAATGTGGAAAAGCAACTGTCTTTATGAAGCGTTTTTTCCTTTCAGGGGGACGGTGGCTTAGTGATAAAAGTCTTTACTGGAGCGTTTGAAGTTCGAAAACCAATTTCGGTAAAGATCCACCCAGCTAAAGAAAATCTGCAGAAAATAATTTTTTGATGGAGTGAAGGATTACCAGAAAGATAGAAGGCGAAAACGAATTCATTGAAACAGAGAATCTAAATTATTGAACAAAAATGTTGCTAATCTCATCTGTTACTCATCTCTACGACTTTGAAACACGTATTCTGACCTTGGTTGATTTTTACAACACTATACGGCACCACGAGAGTTATTGTGAGGCTAAAACTCAAATAGATTAATTTATCCCCAATTTCTGTATTCCGGCGCGGCGTTGTGGTTAGCGTTCTTGCCTGCTAACTATGGTAACGCGGGTTCGAATCCCGGACAGGATAAGTTTGAAGTTTTGTCACAGTCTGAATCGGCATCATACAAGTAAGTTGAATCACAAATTAGATTAATGAAATTAATAATGAAACCTTGACTGCCGAAAATCTGAAGGTATTTGGAACATATTTTTTTCAGATATTCTAAATTTTTTCTGCAAAAAATCTGAAGGTATTTGGAACATAATTTTCTGCAGATATTCTGCATTTTTTTCTGCAGAAAATCTGAAGAAAGAATGTTCAAAATACCTTCAGATTTTCTGCAGTTTTTTTTTAGCTGGGAACTATGTATGTGGGCTTAATACATGTTAAATCATAATACCAGACATTCCTCCGGTGTACTTGCTTTGAAGATTTTATTTTTCCACAACCAACGTCCACCGATTCACCCCCGCTGGTGTGTTGTCCACAACCAACGTCCACCAATTCACCCCCGCTGGTGTGTTGTCCACAACCAACGTCCACCGATTCACCCATGGGGTTTGGAGTCCACACGAATGGACGGAGAAGAAGTTGGCGTAGTGTGAAAATTTGGATACTGAGTATCAACTAAAATAACATCCTCGTCGTCTGCTAGCAGTTCAGAGTTACGAGGTTCAATCCAAAATAGTCCTCGTTTTGTTTCAAAATGGGACGTAAATATATCTAAGCTAAGTTAATTGTCTTCATTTTAATTTTGAGTAACTTATTATTTTATAAATCCTCACTTGCCTGTCCGAGTTATTTTGCTCCATGAAAAAGGCTAATATGGAGTTTACGGTACATATCTGTTTCTTGCAAATTTTTCTTAGCGCAATTTCATTTACCATCATCAAATACTGTTTTGTATGTGAAGTTTGATTGTTATTGCTCTCTTGCACATTCGTCACATGAAAACGACAGATTGAGCACGCAATGTCTGCGGCATTTTAAGCTTGTACGAGGCAAATTTTCTTAACATAAAATACATCAGCGGCTTCTTCTTCAGCATAGCAGGAAACTAGTAGCTTCGCTTTTTCCTTGAAGGTTAGGAATCTAGGTTCTTTAAAAAAATTTCGAAAACTCGAATTTCCGCACGCAATGCTTGCGGCAATTTCAAGCATGTACCGGGCAAATTTTATAACTTATAAAATATCAGCTTCTTCGCTTTCAGCATAGCGGAATACTCGCAACTTCGCTTATTCTTTGAGAAACGAAACACACAGAATAACATGCACAGTACTGATCCGATATTCAAATCGATGAATTCCAAACGAAGTTTTATTCAAATTCGAATTTATCGACCAATCATATAGAAGAGTTGAACAAAACTGTCCAATCGAAACGTGGCGCAATATAACCAGATACTCAAAACACTGCTGAAAAGATCAATTTGTGAGCATGCGAGCTTGTCTTTCGCTAAAAACATCTAGACGTTTCCAAAACAAATGTTCCCTCATCGCCATTCTTGGCGGCAAAGAGTTGGCGATCCTGAAAGGAACGAAGTAAGTGGGTACCGTAAACTCCACATAAACCATGAAAAATTTATTATAAAGTGTAGTTTTATATACTCAAAATTATTTTCTGAAGACTGAACACATTTCTGAAAATTAAGTCATTAGTATTTGAAAATGCATTAACTTAGGTAAGAATAAAAAAGAAAAATCAAGCCAATTATCATATCACATACCACAATTATTTTGAGCATTTCAATCGAAAAATAATTCCATGTATTTCTACCCTGAATAGAGTAATAAGTTTTTTTGAAGTAATTACTGAAAATTACTGATTACTCATCATTTTCGACAATTTCTTCCGATATAAAATTATTTGCAACCCTTAACAGGAAATAGCGAAAGAATCCAAAAATAATAAAGCTATTTGAGAAGGTATTAAAAAATGCTGGGTGCTTGCTGCATTGCTTGGGGAGGCACTGGCAGCATGATAGACAAGATTTCGACTCATCCTCGCTGCTAATGCGAAAATAGATGATAGAACGGGATGAAACTTACAAACGGTCTGCCTGGTGTCATAATATTTATGGTTTCTTTCTTTCATGTGCAAACATAGAACAAAATCTAGAAGATATCAATGAGCTATTTAACCTTCGAACGGCAAAAATTCATCCAGTTGAATGCTGAAAACGGTCTCTGTGAGCTAAATGGGTAGCCTGGTTTTGACAAAAGATGAATAATCTTTGCTAGCGATCGGTTTAAGAGAAAATCTGAGAACGATCTTTTCTGCTAATGACTTGGTTTTAGAATAGTCATACAGAGACGACTTTTACGTTCCATGCTTTCTAAATAAAAATACAATTTTTTCATTATAAGTTTATACTGTTAACATGCAGAGTTTGATCTCAAATTATACTAAACTTGCAGAACACCTGAAAAATGTACACAATAATGCTGTAATAATAAACTAAATACCCACTTGAATATTGAGGATACCAGAGCATTTGTACTAAATAATTCTTACTGAGAAGTGCAAGACGCAGAGTAATTTCTCTTTTTAACTCAAAGCCAAGATATCTAGAGTTAAACTTTATAAAAAATCAAATTGATTCAGATTAACCAGAAACATGCTCTAGTAGCATTTCAAAGTGAGGTGAATTTCAATTCTCTACAGAGAATCTAAAGTGATGAGGGTTTTTCGGCACAAACTGAACTTACTGAAACTGATTCTTCAGAACAGCAACATTGAATTTAAGAGAAATTGAATATTCTGCAAATACCCATCGCAATGGTTATAAATTATACAGATATTAAATTATTTCGTCGAATAACATCTATTCTAGTTATTTTTATATACTTTAAATAAGATGCAATTTTTCTTTAAAAGAATAACCATTTATTTTATAGATGTCTCCTTATCTGGTAAAAAAGACAAAAGAATTTAAATGCTACATAAAAACAAAGTGTTTAAGAGAAACATAAAGTTCAATTAGCTGCAGTGAGTTAAAAAACATATAAAAAACAAATATATTTAGGACATGGAAAAGCACTACATTGTAAAAAGGATGAAGAAGTACTTTGTCTTTCAGATTGTGCAGCAGGAAATAAGAAGACTGAAGAATATTTTCAGAATATTCGACTTTATTTCACAAACACTCTGAATCACTAATAAGACTAAAAAATATTTTGAAAAACATTTCTCCAAAAAGCAAGATTATATTGAGAGTTGATACAAGAGGAAGGATTAAGAGATGCTCATTTTGATACATGACTCTTGACTATTCTTAAAACCCTTTCTGGAAATATTTCATTCATCCTATGATAATTTTCTTTTAAAAGAACAAGCGACATCGCTTTTATTTAATTCCAAGTACAGTAGAAGTGGCATTCAAAACAAAAAAGATTGGAAAAACAATGATTTAAATTTTCTGCATCGTTAAATAGTGGAAAAAACATGGTTCGAGTTTTCGCTTTGTTTTAAATAATGCTTCCATTACCTCTATATTCTCGGATACATATGCTTTCATCGACTTTTTCTAGAAATTTATGCGCTTGCAGATTACAAAAAATACTTTGTAGATGAGAAGATTTTAAACAAAAGTTTATCATTGCAATTAAGCTGTGATATGAAAAAAAAAATTTCAAATTCAGAGACATTTGAACAAAATTTACGCATCTAATTGTTTTTTAAACCGCAGCTGTTGATACTAAAAAAATTTTTGAGTAAAGCAAATTTCAATACCTATTCAAATAGCTTTATTGTTTCTTGATTCTTTATAAACATATACACTAAGTAGAGATCCAGAAATAATTTTATAAGGTTAGTAAGAACTGGCAACAGGATGAATATTCATACAATACCATTTCCAACAACTACACTCTATTTTAGATATAAATAAAGAAAATTATTTTCGATTGTATATCTTTCAAAATTATTGTAAGCATATTCAGTAAAAGAGACACACACATTGAATCGCGTCTACATTTTTTAAATAGGAAAGCTTTTTTTTGATAGAAAAAACTTTGTTTTCGTGCAGCTATATTTTTATAATTATCTTCTCAAAACAGTTTTATTGTTGATTCTTTCCCACCAGTTTCATGGTCAAGGGACCAAATGATTTTACCTTGTTAAGAAAATTGTCAAAATATGACAGAATATTCAGTGTCTAGCAACTCTTCACAAAAATAACTAATACCTCATTTTCTGATGATATAAATAAAATGAATGCCATTGATTGTAAATAATCAAAAAATTATTGTGACATATTTAAAAAGAGATAAATACTGAACCGCGTCTTTTAT
>BGPR01020191.1:5694-28176 GCA_013235015.1 Araneus ventricosus
GCGAATAAAGTTCCACTCTTCTGCGAATAAAGTTCCACTCTTCTGCGAATAAAGTTCCACTCTTCTGCGGCTAAAACTGACCGAGTTATTGAGCTTTGAATATCGTTGGCTTAGACCACTTTACACCATTTCAATATCCGCCTCGGAAACGATCCACCAATCGATGCGCAACACTTGCTCAAGGTGGCCGTTGATTGGCTTGAAATAATGAAATTCAAAGCTCCATAACTCGGTCAGTTTGACTCGTAGAAGAGTGGAACTTTTTTGTTTAAAATGTTAGAGTCTCAGAAACATTTTACTAAATATGATTGATAGGACCGGGGGACCGTATAAAAAATTAGAATTCGTAACTTTTTAAAAAATACATTTAGTGCCTTAAAAAGCATAAAATATAATTTTTCCTTTCATTTAAAGCATTTTTGCAATTGGAACCATACGTCTATCTCTAACGGTTTAGAAATTAGCTATTGGACCACGATAAGTGTGGACACCATGTATATAGAGATGGCGTAATAAAATCGTGTACCAGAACAAAGCAAAAGAAGGAAAATGAATTAATTAAAAATGAAATATTTACAAATTGGTTATCATAAACGAAATATTACATATGCCACTACAAATGCATCAGAATGTGTGAAGGTTACAAGGGCTCACAGAATGAAGTCATACACGACATTGTTAATCGCGCCAAACCCAGATTATTTCCTGAGAACTAAAATGTCAAAGAGTCCACAATTCCTCTACTCTATTCCTATTTTCTACATTTTTAGCTGCATACATACAATTCATATCGCAAATTGCTAAAATTCCTTCTAGCAACATCAGATGGAATGTAATGTTCACAAAAAAATCATACCTTATTTTTCCCACAAGGAAAAAAAGCGAAGTGAAGTGGTTCGGCATTTGAACGAGAACAATTCTGCACTTCAAATATGTATCTTGGAATTCATGAAACTTCGAGACAATTTAGAAAAACGCTTTCCTCTCTCAAATAAACGCCAAGAATTTACTCGACAAAAATTCCTGACGTACAAACGAATAGATAAGTATACATTTGGATGTTCGCTTTCGGTTATTTTGGCTTGATGTTTTTCATATAAAAATATGGCAACGCGTCTTTTTTCCCGTGATCCTCTGCTCGGAGAAAATGTTGAATTGGCAAAATACGAATGGAGTGAAATCATGCGAGAATTGTACAGTATTTGACTTTGAATTTAAAGAGCAAATTTCATTACATTTCCTGCGAATCAGCAGAAAATACAATGCGTGGAAGAATACATGACAAAGATTTTTAAAAAGATAGTCATGTAAAATATAAAAATCAATTTAGATTTATTTGAATACACACAGCAGAATATATTTCTTCTAGAAGAAAGGATTTCATTCCTTTTCTTCTACAAAGTACATATGCTTTGGGATTACTTTGAATGCCGAAGGAGAATATTTTGTAGAATTCGAAAGATTTCATTGCAAGTTTTTAAAGACTTCTTATAATCCGAGTGTATTACTCGAATTTCAGAATTTTGGAAAGTGAATTAATGGGGGAAAATGCATATTTCAAGTAAAACGATTAAAGTCATCATGAATTTGTAACGATTTTTTTATGAGATACGTTCTGAATTTGTGCTATTTATATCAAAATTTTTAAAGTTTTATTATCAGGTTTTGATATCATTCGTTTTAAATTCAATAATAAAATCTTTCAAATGGCTATCTAATGTCTATCAGCTGACCAACTCGCATTGCGAGCAGAACTCCGAATTGATCATTGACTTGTTTAAGCTCCTCTGATATTTATAGCTTTCCTACAGAGCATAACGTCAGAAAAGAATTCACCAGAAGGATCTCCAAAATTTCGGTTGATAAATAGAGATAGAACCATAATTATTGCATTTTCTAGAACCTTTATGTCGGGGTTCCTTGATTTGGACTCCAATAAGAAACTCTGTAAATATCTCTTTCCTACCATAAGAGTAGGAAGGCAGGGAAAATAGTGTTACAGTTTCCTAACGGTAGATTTTTTCAAAACTGTACGTGATCCATTTCTACAAATAATGATTACTGAAAGGCCAAAATCGCGTACATAAATTACATTACCAAAAAGCAGTCCATAAACAAGGCAATTTCAGCATAACAATGTTTATAGGTTGGTATGCTATCTATAAATTGCTACATGTGACAAGAGTGATGCAAAATTCGTTCAAAACGCTCTACTCCGTTTGGTAGAATAGAGTTACCACGTTTAGCACCTTGTTACTTCTTGGCTAGCCAAATCACTAATAAAGGATTTTTCAAAATTTTAAGGTTTTATTTTTCTCAATATTTATTATTATTGCAGAAAAACCATTTTTACATTACTCTAAATATAAAATTTAGATTTTCAGTCATAACACTTGTGATAATTTTCCAACGATAATTATCATTGTTCTATTTACTGACCTTGCACGCGCATTGCAAGGATATTAAATATTTTTTTGAGTGTAAGCAGCTTAAAGCATTATCATTCTAAGAAGTTTCGGAGTAGAGGTTTGAATCGTCTTTATTTTTTTCTAATTTTAAAAAATTTTAAATTAAATTTAAATCAATTTTCCAACGATAATTATCATCGTTTTATTTACTGGACCTTTCACGCGCATTGCAAAGATATCAAATATTTTTATGTGTGCCATCATTGCTATGTAATTATGAGTAAATTCTTGAAAAACAATACAGAGACCGATGAACAAAGCTTAAAGCATTATCATTCTAAGATGTTTCGAAGTAGAGGGTTGAATCGTCTTTATTTTTTCTAATTTTAAAAAATTTTAAATAAATTAAAATAAATTTTCCAACGATAACTATCATTGTTTTATTTAATGGACCTTGCACGCGCATTGCAAGGATATCAAATATTTTTATGTGTGCCATCATTGCTATGTAATTATGAGTAAATTCTTGAAAAACAATACAGAGACCGCTGAATCAAGCATTAGCATTAAAGCATTATCATTCTAAGAAGTTTCGGAGTAGAGGTTTGAATCGCTTTTATTTTTTTTTACTTACATATTGCTCTTTTTGTGTTAGAGGAAGAGGAGAGAGGAGAAAAAGAAGTTTTCTTTTTTATTTTTTGAAAAGCCACATATTTTATTTTCTTACAAACACAGCACAAGACACGTACCAGGACAATGCATCTTTTAAATCTGGGTAAATCACATGACATTAAAATTGCATCATAAATATTACTACGTGTCATATAATATCTAACTGTAGGTTGTTTTGCGTACGTGTGTACTATAGAGTCACATTATTTACCTCCTGCAATATTTTTAATGCCTTAAAATTAAATTAATTATTAATTAAAAAATTAAATTTGTCTTGCATAGTTAAAGTGCGTCCTTATAAAGCGCGAATTAATCCAACACTATTTCGAACCCAACTGCTATTAGTCATAATAAATAAGAATTAATAACTTAATTTTAAGAACTGCTTTAATTATGCTTAATTAGTGTCTCTAGAAGAAAGAAAGTATTTTATGCGTCTAGCATTCATTTACCTACAAAAACTTATAAAACGGATAACGAAAACTACCACAAAGTAAACTAGTTTCAGCATCTCAACTGGAAATAGCTAGAGCATCATTTATTATTTTTACAACAATAACCAAAATAATGCGAAAAAATATTAAAATGATGCGAATGAACTCCATGATACCTCACTAACTCCAAGATGCTTAAAACATCCGCTCCAACTAAAGTGTTAAGAGCCATTCATCAGCCAAACAAACACCAAAAGCGGAAAGAACACTCATTTAGATCCATTTTCTTTCTTCATAAAACTGCCTAAACAAACCATTACCTTCTCAATCTTTTTCAAGAAGCATCATCTGACAGTAAAAACAGGTTTAAACCAGCAAGAAAAAGAACAAAAACAACGTCCAGTAAAGTAATTTTTCAGCTCCAGCGTAAAGGATGATTTGCAAACAAATTCTTATTAGCATCTTCGACCAATAATGTCCGGGTTGCACGCATGGAGATCGTTAAGACGGAAACTCAATTGGTGCAGGCGGAATTCTTCAAAATATGCGATTCTGATTTATTCCTGGGCTGTTAGATGGCGGGAAAATGATAGGCTGTCAGAGGAAAAAAGGATGATAATGTTCTTCAGTGAATTTATGTCTCTGTCTCCACAGTTTGCTTATCGAAACAGCAATGAAGAGGATTTCTTTATGTTGCATAATGACTGATTTAAAATTAAAATTTTGAACATCGGTTATGTCATTTTTCTCGTCAGTGAGTTGAGTTTTCATTCTGAATGTTTGATAAGATATTTATCTGGTTTTGACTCTATTGCATTTCTGAGAAAGATTGAGGATTGCAAGATATTGAGCAATATCCTTCTTAGTCAAAAACTTTAAAATGCATTCGAGATTTTATTAGAATTTTTGGTTGATATTTGATTGCAATTATCCAACAGGACTTTTCTGGTTTTGCTGAAAAGCCATTAATACAGATTTATGTTTGCGCTTTCGTAAAATTACATAAATAAAATTAATCTTGAGATTACAATGTTACGATTGGTATATCACAAATTATAGTTTATTCAGTTTGAAAGTTTAAATCTGAGAGCTTAAATTTTTAATTTCATTAAAATAATTGGCCATTGTGATAATAAAATATTCTTTTTTATAACTAAAATCATCAAATTGTTTTTATACGTAGTAGAACAACACAATGAAAATCCAACTTAAATTGTTTTGATTAAGATATCTGTATTTTTTTTACAATCTGGCATTCAGTATTTATTTAAACAACCTGTCAAAATTATAGAAGATAATTTTTACTTTCTCGTATACAAAGAGAAAGTATTGTAATCGTTAAAAAGTTTGGCGTAATGCAAGCTTCTTACAGAAAAATTTCCTAATTTTTATTTTGAATCCATTTCGAATAAAGTCCTTAGGCCTTGAAAAGATGGACTAGAATGGATTCCTTGTTTGCTTATTGTTTTTTTCGATTACCTCTGAGTTTATCTTTGTTTTTTAGCTTTCTTTGTATGATATTGATTTCTATATGTTTAATACCCGTTTTTGAAATAAATTTAGTAATTATGAAAACGAAATATTTATAGTGATCTGGACAGGGTTAAACCTCTATACAGAGCTGATATCGGAACTTTTAGATGCATCCTATGTCTATGTAGCTGTTTCTTAGATATTGCTATACCTTTTATTACCTTTTCTTAAAAAAAATTCAATATAAAGATACTGTGCAATATTCAAATAAAGTTTTGTAGTACAACTAAATTTTGCATAAAACTGTACGTACTACTTGACTATTTCAAGTACTACCGTCTTGTACTACTTGAAATAAAATAAATTTTACAAAATTATTGCATAATAATGCAAACAAGAAACTGCCATAAAAATATAAAAAATAGTAAAGTTTTGCTACCAATTTTTTTTCAAAATAACTTCTTATATCTATGTAATTAGTTTATTCTGTGCCACTTTTTTCCATCTATCAATGATGACTTCAGAAAATCTTACTTTTTTTCAAAGCAAACTGATTGTGTTTTTCTACCTTCTATCACGAACTGTTTACACAGCACGCCCTCTGACGAAGAACAAGAAAAACTCATTCGAAATACTTATCTTTCCGTCTCGAAATATTATCTTCCGAAGCATAAAGAAATGATGTGGGAAAAGAATGAAACATTATAAATGTACGATAGATATACTTTGTCCTCCCCTAAACAAATATTGGACATAAATTCTTGTCAAGGAACAAAGTAATAAATTCCTCGCCAAACGATTTTTTGAGGCAGATGATTTTTAATATCGTCCGCGACCGCTTTGTTTTAGGATCGCCTTATTATTAAATAACATCCGAAGGCGTTTGTCAATTTCTGTGCTGTAAGATAAATCTTCCATCAAGATTCTAGGGGGGGAGAGAAAAGGGGCGCAGAGGGGGGGAAAGAAAAGAGGGTGGGGGTGTCGAATGCCAATGACCGGATGATCCATCAAGTATATAAACGTCAAGTCCCATGACAAGACCCCTCAGACGAGAACAGAATTCAATTAAGATCCCTGGTAAGACGGAAAAGGGTTGTCCTCTTGTTTTAGGGCGGTGGTGGCTGTCACCGTGAGATGGTTTTTAACTGTCAACCGTGGTCTGAGAGACGGAAGAAAATCGGAAAGAATTATCAATGAGAAAACTATGAGAGAGTTGCTATTCTTTGCAAGGACTCTCTATAGGTGGTAAGACGTCAGTTCGCATACCAGAAAAAGATAATGATTAAAAGTGTGGTTTTTCGGCTGTGCCAAGAATTAAACTAAATGCCCTTTGTCAACAAAGAAGACAAACCAGCTGCTAAAGTGAAAGATTCTTCATACACAATGTGTTTTATGCCCAAAATACTGATAAACAAAAATCTAAAATATATTATATAAAATATTTTTTAAAAATTTTAAGATAGAAAGATGTATTTTCATAAATTTGTTACAGTTCTAATTAAAGCATATGTAGAAATTGTTTCCATTTGTGACAAAATAAAAGAAACTAACATACAATGTTAAAAGCACACAAAAAATAAAAGTAGAGATTCTCCATTCTTTTATTCTTCATTTGTATAGTATCTTATTATTATTTTCGTGGACATAATTATTTATTGATAAAAATATATCAGATCTTCCGACGATACATTTTTTTCTCAAATTGAACAGTAATATTGAAAAAAAATATTTTTCAGGAGATTTTCAAAGAATTAAAATCTTTGTTTATATATCATATTTCTTCTTGTGAAACGAAATACTAAAAAATTAGCGAAGAAACGCTCATTAGTCCCACTCAGGCTCTTTGATAGACTTCTTAATTGAAGTTAAAAAGTATCTAGTTTAGTTTAGTTACGTTAAGTCCCGTTTTGAAGAAACACGAGGGCTATTTCTGGAAGGACAATGACATTTTGAACTGCAGTGGGATGGCGAGGACGACACTTGAACTTGCACCCTCTCCTCACACCACACCAAAGGGGAGGAAGTTTTGCCACTGCGGATGATTTAGCGTGCAACGGCCCCATACACGGCATATCTTTCGTGGAATCGGGTATCGAGCCTGAAACCCTCCTGCCTGGCCTACTAGGCCACCGCAGCCTCTGAAAAGTATCTAAATAATGGCGCTGCTAATTGTTTTTGTAGAAATTGCAAAAATACAATATTTAAGTTGTTATAAGAGAGCTTGATGCAAAATACTGAAACATTTTAGTTATCTCGTAATATTTAGAGTCAAACTCTAATTCGTACTTCTATTAATTTATTCTTAATCTATACAAGGCCGAATTTCGTACATTAATATAAAAATATTTCATAAAATATTGAAATCATACAGAAACTCATAAATTTCACGAAAACTCCAAACTATTATATGAGACGTGAGATCTAGAATAGACAATTTATGTTGTCGTATTCCCAGCCACATTTCAGACATGTAAACGCATGCGATATCGTAAATTGCTGTAATTCACTCTGTCAACATCAGATGGAATACAATGTACTCAAAGAGTGATTCTTTATTTTTCCCACAGGATGAAAAAAGAGGTTCATCATTTTGATCAGCACAATTCTACACTTCAAATATGTATCTTGGAATTCACGCAACTTAGAGTCAATCTAGTAAAAATGCTTCTCTCTTTCAAATAAACGCCAGGAATTTACTAGACATAATTTCCTAAGGCACAAACGAACAGATAAGTATTCATTTGGATGTCAAACTTTAATTTGTCTCTGTATACTTATTCTAAACCTGTACAAGGCCGAATTTTACATTAATATAAAAAATGTATCATAGAAGATTGAAATCAAGCACAAACAGAAAAGTTTCACGAAGCCCCAAACTATTCTAAGATATGTGAGATCTAGAATACACATTTTTTTACCATATTCACAACCACATTTCAGACGTGCAAACGCACGCGATATCGTAAATTGCTGTAATTTACTGCGAAGCAATCATCATTTATCATCATCATCATCATCGTTCTTCATCATCATCATCATCATCATTCATCATTCATCATCATCATCGTTCTTCTTCATCATCATCATCAGCATCGTTCATCATCATTCATCATCAGCATTATTCCTCATCATCATCATCACCATTCATCATTCATCATCATCACCATTCATCATTCATCATCATCATTCATCATTATCATTCTTCATCATCATTCTTCATCATCACTCATAAACTTCATCAGATGGAATACAATGTACTCAAAAAGTGATGCTTTATTTTCCTCACAGGGTGGAAAAAGAGGCTCAACACTTTCACCAGCATAATTCTGCACTTCAAATATCTATCTTTGAATTCACCCAACTTGGAATCAGTTTAGAAAAATGCTTCGCTCTCTCAAATAAAAGTCAAGATTTTCTTCAATAAAATATCCTAAGGTATAAACGAACAGGTAAGTATACATTTGGATGCTCGCTTTTGGACACTTCAGCTTCATGTTCTTCATCTCAAAATATGGCAACGGAACTCATTTTCCCTTGATCCTTTACGCGGAGAAAATGGTGAACTGGCAAAATACAAATAACGTGAAGTTTTCGGTACATGTCTTTTTTTTGAGTTTGAAAAAGGAATTCCATTACATTTCTTAAGAATCTGTTGAAAACACTGTGCGTGGGTGGATATAGGGCAAGGATTTTAAGAAGAGATTCATTATTTTGATCAGGACAATTCTACACTTTAAATATGTGTCTTGGAATTCACGCAACTCAGATTCAATTTAGAAAAATGCTTCTCTCTCTCAAATAAACGCCAGGAATTTCCTCAACATAAATTCTTAAGTCGCAAACTCAGCACTAAATATACATTTGGATGTTCGCCTTCGGACTCTTTATCTTGATGTTTTTCCTCTAAAAATATGGCAACGGGACTCAATTTTTTTCCCTTCATCCTTTACACAGAGAAAATTTTGAATTTGCAAAATATAAATGGAGTGGAGTGAATTCATGTGTGGAGTATACAAATCTGACTTTTCGTCTTTTTTTAAAGTGAGTTTGAAGAACGAATTGCATTATATTTCTTGCGAATCACCGGAAAATATTGTGCTTGGGGAAATCTGTGAAATGGATTTTAAAAGACGAAGTTATATAAAATGAAAAAATCAACTTAGATTTAACTAAATGCAAGCAACGAAAAATGATTGTCAATTTTCTAGATTTTATTATTTTTCTTTTGTGAGATAAATATACTTAGGGATCATTTTGAGTTCAAATTAATTTATAATGTTTTATTTAAAACAATGACTTTAAACATTTTAATTCTTTTAATTCAATAAATACTATGAAAGCTATGGATGATTTTTAAATAAAGAATACACTCCTACGAAAGAAAAATGTCATTGTTTATACATACAAATACCATACTTCAATTCTCTCTTTCTCAGACAAAAGAAGAAATTAAAGTATATATTAATTTCGACAGTTAAGCCCTAACGGAAACTGTCGCAATGAAGTCTCATATTTCAAGATAATCTTTTTGAATTTCTGAAGATATTTTCATCATTTTTTTCTTGGCAAACGAACAGATAAATACACATTGCTATGCTCTATTTCGGACACTTCATCATGATGTACTTCTTCTGATAATATGGCAACGGAACTCATTTCTGTCCCTTGATCCTTTGCGCGGATAAAATGGTGACTTCGCAAAATACAAATAAAGTGAAGTTTTCGGTATATGACTTTCTTTTTAGTTTGAGTTTGAGAAAAGAATTCCATTACATTTCTTGCGAATCAGCAGAAAATACAGTGCGTGGGTGGATGTAGGACAAGGATTTTAAATAAGAGAGTTATCCAAATGTATCCATCTCACGTTTTTATTGTGTTCTTTTGCTAATAAGCTATGTGCCTTTTATGATTAGAGCTTTTAAACAGTGTTGTATTGTTTCGGTAAGAATAAAAAACTGTTACGATGAAGTCATTGCAATATTATATAAGATGATTTAATTATTTCTCATCCTCTCTTATATGCTTACTAGCTGAAGCCCACGACTTCATTCGTATAATAACACAATATTGGTACCTTGTTGCTTTTTTTCACTCATAAATTAAAAATCGGGGAAGGAGCTCTATCACGCATGTTCCGAAAAAGCTACAGACTATAACAATAAAAACATTGTTAGAAATTGTGTTTGAAAACATATTAAAAAAATAATTAAAATTAAACGGAAAGTTGCATGAAAATGAAATTGGTGTTGATAGAAAAGCTAATTTTTTTGAGATTTAACATGATTTTAAAATGGTTTTTGCACAATAATAGTGTTGCAAAAATGTAATGTCGCTTTCCTGCCTGACTAGTCTTATGTTTGGGAAGAGAGCTTTACAGGGGTAAGTATGGGATGACTGGGACTGAACCCCTGACCTTGGCGACCATTTTGGCGACAAATCGATTATTCCAGAAAATGCGACCCTTTTCTCGATATCTCTATTAGGAAAGAAAAGACTCTTGAATGTACGAGAAAACTCCATGTGACGTCACGGGCTGTCGGGGAGAGTATTTAAGGGCCGCGCTTGGATCAGAGAGGTGTGTTGATCCACTGAAACGACTTTGGAGTTTCGTCTGCAGTGCGAGCTAGGAAGCCGGTGAGCTGAGCGCTATTGAAAGTGCTGTAATTGTCGGTATTAGTGATTTTATGACTGTTTGTGTTGCTAAATCTCAAAGTACTGAACTGTAATTTCCTTTGAATTATTGACTGTTTACGTTGCTAATCTGTGCAAGATTTATTGTTTCCTGTTACCTGTGCTACGTGTTTCCCTGCACATTTGTGAAAAACCTTCATTCTCCATTATCCTGCGTGATGGACTGTTTACACCAAAAAGATTAAAGATTTTTGTAACAATATGCTCCAAGGTTATTGCGGAAAAGATTTAAAAATTAAGGTAATTTTTAATTAATTAAAATTTCGAAAAATTCTTTCTTAGTGAGCACCTACTACCCAAGAAGAAACCACCTGCCGAATTTCAAGTTCCTAGTCGCAGTAGTTTCGAAGATTCGGTGATGAATCAGTGAGTGACTTTCGCTTTTATATGTGTAGATAGTAAGATTTCATACTTTTATGTATCACCCATGTAATTCTTTGTAAATAAGTAGTATAGGAGATATTTAAACTCATTTAAAAAATAATTGAATTAATTCTAAACTTATTCATATAGTTTTCAAAAAACAGTACATGATTCGTTTTTGCAAATGGTCCTCATATAAATACTAAAATCATAGTCATAATGTGTGTAATTATGTAATAGCGAGCTAATAACAAAGCATTTTTTAATAATAGGTGATCCGCGCAGAGCTACTGCGCTTGGTTATACGCATACCATGATTTTCCTGACGCTTTTAGAGCCAAACTGGCATTTTAGCACTCCAAGAAAATTCACCAAGACAAAAAATAAAGGCGCCAAGTGGTGTGCGCATAACAGAAAAGTAGCCAAAGTACAGGTTTACAATACTAAGTTCCGTGATGTTCACCTTGACTTGTGAACTGACACGATTTTATCTTCGCTGACGTTCTTGTTCTAAACGTTTTCTTTATCGCCTACGCCCATCTGCTTCTTTTCCAACTGATCTCTTTTGAATAATTTCATCCGAAGTTTCATTATATTGTAAGAAATATTGTGAATTCTTCATCTTAAACTCTTCTTTTTTTCGAGAAAAAGTTATTTTACACCAGAACGAATATATTAGTAACAGGCTGTGACTGTGAAGTAATGCCTAAAATGGCGGAGGCTGCCGCTTTTGTTTTGTAAACAAACCGATCGTTGCCATCGGCAAAAAAGAAATTCTCCTCTTTTGTGTGTCACATGCCTTAGCGTTTTATATATTTAGTTTTAATCATTTTGTATTTTACACAAGAGTCACTGCTTTTCTTCTGCCATGCGCACACCACACCCATTGTTCTATATCTGTTAAAATGGTAACATTTCACGTGACGTCACAGACACGTGATGAATGAAACTAAACAGGTCGTTTAACCCCTTCTGTTGGCGTCGTACATCATGCATTCGGTTTTTTTGTGCCCGTACGGTCGACGTCGTATATCATGCGACAAAGAGGAAAAATTGTATCGTTGAAAGTGAATTCGTCGTTAGTTCCACTTCTAGTTAAATTCCGCGATTGTAGCAATAAAATAATCGGCAATAAATTATTTCAGTGTGGTTTTTACGCTTTGGTAGTCAAATAAGATTGTAAAGCTGCTTTCATGGTAAGATTACAGAACGATTTTAAATACATTTTTTACATTTCATTAATAATTCTTTTCATGCAGATATTTATCTCAAATACCTCAAAGCAATAGATTTGAAAAATATATTATCAGAGAGTATTTTGTTTCAGTTTAAAACTTGGATGTATTGAAGAGAAAACTGGATATCAGTGAACGGGATATCGCATGTATGACCATCAGTAGATCAAGCAAAAACTGCTTACTGATTAAAAATAAAATCCATTTTCGAATTCAGGATAGAACATATATTAATTTTCAGCAATAAAATCTGTTTTTAGGGGGTCGGAAATTTGAAAACAAAATCCGACCTAGAAGGGATTAACCCCTTGCCTTACGTTTTCATTTAACCTCCTAATTAGATTCTACCACCCATTTGATATATTCTTTATTGTTTCAATCTATTTAAAATGGTAAAGGATACTTGAGACATTTACTCTTACTTAACTTTCTGAACCCGGCTAGAGTGAGATTTCCATTGCCTCAAAACCTGTAGTGAATTTTCGCTCACAAAAACAGAATGGAATCATCGCGTTCTTTACAGAAATTCTAGGAGGTCGACGCCTATGGTTGCCAGATCAATTGCCAACAAAGAAAGGAACTACATTTTTCCTTAAAAAATTCACCCAGGCGGCCGAAACGCATATTTACTGATCCTACATAGTAGGGTACGAGGTCGCTTCTCATTGGCTCTTAGCGTCACGTGACTTGGCTTGCTTCTTAATGACGTCATAGCAACGCGCTTAGGCGGGATTTTAACTATTATTTTGTCTTCCACTATCGCATCATGGAGAAATCAAAACTACCTTCTAATTATGATTATTTCGATGTTTCTCAGGCAAATGAAGTATACTTCTTTCGAATAAAACAAACAAAGGACGAACTTTCAGCAATGGTAAGTACTGTTGAGCTTCACGACGTCATTTAGAAACAAGCCAAGTCACGTGACGCTGAGAGCCAAAGAGAAGCGACCTCATTCCTTACTATGTAGGATCCGTAAATTTGCGCCCGAAACCGGCTGAGTCCGGTTTCTGTTGAACGGGTAGTTTGAGGCGGGATAGGGCTCATAGGGTTAAAGATACTTGAGTCAGACTCTTCCGGAGGAGGCCTTTTATGTGGGGTTTAGGTAGCTTAGTAAGTGTATAGAGTTGCCCATGTTGCGCTGCGTCTTTTTGCCAGTTGGTCTGCTCTCTCATTGCCTATACTGCCTGCATGTGCTACACACATGCACATAATCTTTCTGCTTTTATGGCCTGGCAGTCCAAAAGAAGCAATGGACATTAGGACAGGTTGGATATCCCCCTCAACTTCACAGCACGCCAAATCTGACCGGTTTCTCACAATGTTTATAGGTTTTGATGTGTATTGGTCAAATTTGCACGGCTGGGAACCGTCGTGAATAACCAGCGTTAAGCGGGACATTCACCAGTGTTCCAATCCACTGTTTCTGGAACACAGGATGCCAAACCCATTCGTCAATGTGAAATCCCGATGATAACTGCCGTAGACTGAAGGAAGCTTTTGCAATTCCAATGTTGTCGGATTTTCAATCATCCCGTTCAGCCATAAAAATGAAATAAGATCCTTCGAGGCGGACGATAAATCACTAATTGGGGGAGGGAATGTGCGTGGGAGTCAAACTAGAGAAACAGGGCAGGGAGAGGAGGGTGCTCTCTCCAAAGAGGAAACATCCAACGCGTGGGGTAGTGTGGGTGGATCAAAACAGCCGTAAGTGCGTTTTGGAGCCTTCGTTAATGAGCCACTTATAGGGATCGGCTTGAATGGGTGGAAAACAAATCGGTTATTGGTCCAAATGGAGTAGAACAGCCTTATGGTGAATATCCAATTTTACATCGCACAGTCACTTTCTTCTCCTTCTACAATATTAGCAATGCATTCCAGATACACGTGTATCACTTCAGCGTGTTTGTGGGGGACGCAAATACCACTCAGTAAAATTTAAGCTATATACTTAGTTATGCTAAAGATTACAGGTGAAATATGTACAATGTAGCTGGTGTCCAGTTTCAGAATAATTACAGCAACTAGATGTCCGTCTGGCATCTGTCAAAGAACAGTTCAGAGTTCAGGAGCCCGTCTCGCATTTCTGCATCTTAACGTCAATAGCTCGTCTTACACTTTCTCGGACCGTCTCCAATCTTCATCTAATTTATCTAGTGTTCTAGGGACGGAGTTATCAGGTAGAGGTGGCTGCTATCATAGCGTTGGTGTGGTGTACCCACATGTATTAGTACAAACCTGTTTCGAACAAAGCTATAGCAAAGCATAATGAATTCTAATTTGGAGCCTATTTCTAAGAATTTATTTAATTGTGACAAACAGACCGATGACTCTAGTAATAAGAAAGTTCTTATATGTCTAAAACTCATTTAAATATGAACGCTATAAAAGGGATAAAGAAAACCACCATAAAATAATCGCCTTCCAACATCTCAACAGGAATTAGCCAGAACAGGATCTTTACAACAATAAGAGGATTGAGAAATCTAGAATTAAGAAAGTTCTTATGTGTCTATAATTCATTTAAATGCGAAAGCTATAAAAGAGATAAAGATAACTGCCACAAAATAATCACCTTCCTACATCTCAACTAGATATAGCCAGAACATGAATTTTACAGCAATAAAAAGTAAGATATGCTAAAATGATATGAACTTCACGATACCTCCTGGATGTGTTAAAAAATCTGCTCGAACCAATGTGTTTATGAGCATCCATTCATCACCTCAAAATTCACCATTAGTGGACAGAACATTTACTTAGAATCTTCAGTTTCTTCATAAAACAGTCTAAACAAACCATTACCATCCCAACATTTTCAGCAAGCCACGTCTGACAGTAAAAAGAATAAAAAAGAGCGAAAACGTAGCTCCATGTGGTGATATTTCATTCCCAGCGTGTAGAATGATTTGCAAACAAATTCTTATTAGCATCTTCGACCAATAACGTCCGTAGCGCACGCATGGAGCTCGTTAAGACTGGAACTCAATTGGCGCAGGCTTAATTCTTCAAAATACGCGACTGATTTATTCCTGCGCCGTTAGACGGCGAGCAAATGATAGGCTGTCAAAGAAAAAAAGGATGGTAATGTTGCTCAGAGAATTTATGTCTCTGTCTTCGCAGATTGCTCATTGCTCAGAAAAAGCATTGAAGAGGATTTCTTTATGTTCCTTAATGACTGATTTAAAATTAAAATTTTGAACATCGGTTATGTCATTTTTCTTCTCAGTGAGCTGAATATTTATTTTGAAAGTTGGAATATATAGATTGGAAGATGTTATTTTTGTTCGTCAGATTTTGAATTTTTATCAGTTTTGAGAAAGATTTAGAGTTTTAAGATACTGAGTAATATATATTTAGACATAGAATATTAAAATTGATTTCAGATTTTATTAGAATTCTTAATTATATATTATGTTTTAAAATGTGGCATATTAAAAGCAAAATTTGTAAAAACTTAAAAACATAAAGAAAAATGTATAACAAATTTAATAATTGAATACAGTCGCATTAAAAAAAATTAAACAACGATACAGAATTTAAAAATTGTTTTCAATAGGGTATGGAAGCATTAAAAAACGCATAAAAACTTTAAAATTGAATACAGTTGTATATAAAAAGGTTAAAAAAAACATATCATGAATTTAAAAGTGGCAAACACTTCATATTCAAAATACCGAAAAACATATGAAAAATATACCAAGTTCTTCAGAAAACCTGTTAAATGTTTTATAAAATTTGTTTTAAAAATAGCTAGTAATTTGATCTGTCTCTACGGACATTCAAATTTTGAGCCACTGACAGTTCCGAAGAACGCCAGCAGATTCGTTATTTGAGCACAAACAGTCGACTCAAGATAAATTGATTCTTAAGATAAAATCTAAAAGAACGAACACAATTTCAAATTTCCTATAAGTACTTTCAAACTTTCCTATACACAATTTATTTATTAATGACTAAATAAAATTAAAATAGAATTATAATAATAATAATAAGGAAAATAAAGAGAAAAAAAGAAAAAAGAAAAAAAAAGAATACAGAAGAAACAATTTAAAACGGAACCATACAACACACTTCACACACTGCTTCAGAAGATAAAGGCCAAAACAGGCAATACACAATTTCTTATCACAATTTCAAATTTTCCAATACATAATTTCAAACTTTTCAATGCACAATTTCAAACTTTTCAATGCACAATTTCAAACTTTCCAATGCACAATTTCTTGAGTAATAAATAACATTAACATAAAAATATAATGATAATAATAGAGAAAATAAGAAGAAAAAATTAGCGAGAATTTATTCACATTATAAGCAATTTTAATCGATTGCGTATCCCGGAAACCCTGAATACAAGAATTGGCAGGAAAAGGCAAAGCAAAAAATCCCCGTCGAAAAGCCAGAAAACTAAGGTAGATTCCTTTTGTTTAGAGTTATAAAGAAAACAACTTTTCGTCCTATATTTGTATTAGGATTGCAAAAATGAAAGAATACCCCGATACGAATAAAGATCTGACGTGTATGTGCGCCTTATGCAGGCTGAATCTTACATTTTGGGTCAAACCTCCTATCATCGGTGTGGTGTGGAAGTTTCGAGATGGAGATGTCGACTAACTAAGGGTCGTTCTGATTAAGGTTTAAAATGATAATGTCGTGCCCAAAATAGTTCGGGTTGCTTCAAAACTGGACGTTTGTATAACTAAACTAAACTAAATCTACTATATAATTAGAAGACATCTGTTGTTCAAGGACTAGGGCTTGTCTGCATGATTCGTTTAAGATTCCATGAAGGTTTTGATGTGTTTACTTCTTAAAGTAATTTTTTATGAAATTTTAATGGCTATGAATGACTTCAATTTAGTTATAACAAATGCAAAGATTAACAAAGGAAATTATATTAAAGTAAAGTAAATCAAATTTCAAAATTAACAAAAGAAGAGGAGCATATAAAAGCAAGTAAAAGTACACATATTACATATAAATCTAAAAAATGTTAAAAATACTTGATAATAGTCATGCTCAAATCCAGATGCAACCAAAAAACAATGTAGAGAATTAATTTTTGTTTGACCCCTAACGACATACAAAACGCCGGAGTCCTCAATTTTGTTTCTCAGCTTTGTCTTCACTTTGTTCCATTAAATTTAGTTTGTAATTTTTAAAAAACAACTGTTTGATGTACGTTTAATTCACGCTCAAATCAGTTAAGAGACTAAAATGATACACAAAATTGTATATTTCTCCAAACATGTCTTCTTCTTTCTAATTCTTCTGATCTGAATCAGATCAGATCCATGAGGTCGTTCGCCTTCATCACCTCCAACGCGAAATCCGGTCGCTTAAGCAGGTCATCATACACCAAGGCAACACAGTCAAGTAGATGTTGCGGAGTGGCCTCAATCATGTTGCACTTTGTGCAGATATTGAACTACTTATCACCACGAGAGAATCTGAGTGTTTTTAAGTGACCGGAGCCAAAGCTGTTAGTTCTTTCCTATCCTCCTTAAAATGTATAGTAGCACCGGGCCTTCACTACGATACCATGAATGAGCCGGTGGATGCCTCCAAGAAATGTTAACAAAGGCCTTTCTTCTTGAGTATAACTCAAGGTAGGTCAATAGCATGTAACTTCCAAACATGTAATTTCCAAAACCTATAATAAATCTATGATAAATTTCTCCAAACCTGAAATTTGAAACACACCATAGAACACTTCACAAAGTGCGCCCTCTTCCGAACACCAATTTCACATTTTCTTCATGACAGATGATATCGTAAACATCTAAAATTCCTTCAAAGAATATCAACTGGAATACAATGTTCTCAAGAAAATCGTTCTTTATTTTTCTCCCACAAGCAAAAAGAAGCGAAGCGAAGTGACTCAGCAGCATTTCGACCGGAACATTTCAAATATGTACCTTGGAATCCTTGCAACTTAGAGTCAATTTAGAAAAATGCCTCACTCTTTCAAATAAATGTCAGGAATTTCCTCAACATAAATTCCTAAGGCACAAACGAATGTGGATGTTCGTTTTCGGACACTTTAGGTTGATGTTTTTCTTCTAACAAAATGGCAACCGGATTCATTTTTCTTTCTTCGACCCTCTAAACATAGAAATTGGTGAATTGGCAAAATACGACAGGAGGGAAATGAATTCGTGGGCGAAAAGTAAGTGACTTCTTTTTATTATTTTTTTCTTTGAGTTTGAAGAAAGAATTCCATTATAAAGGGTGTATGAGAATTGTGGAATACATTTCAAAAATTAATTTTAAAAATCCTAATAATGTTACACTACAGTTTTTTAAATGAGTGCGCATTTTAAAAGGGTATTTTAGATAGGTAGTACGCCGTTACGGTGGTCTAGGTGGCCGTAAATTATTGAAAATGTCCCATTTTTTGAGAGCCATTATATACGAAACTATTAAAGCTAGAAGAAAAATAAAGGCATGTATTTGTGGGGAATTTTAATTTCTTTAAGTTGTTAATTCACATGTAGTTTGAAAATTGAATATTTGTCGAGATATTTAAGAAAACTTAAAAAAGAATATCAGAAAACGCGCATCGGTTTCAGCCAATCGGTAGCCAATGCGTATGGAATTCTCTCGCTGTAGCAAATTAGAACGCCGTAACGCCCCTTTACCTATCTAAATAAATAAACCTATCTAAAATAAAACTTTTTAATTTGCTCTCACATTTAAAAAATACAACAGTTGTAACATTATTAGGTTTTTTCATTAATTTTTGAAATGTGTCCCACAATTCTAGGACACCCTGTTTTTCTTGTGAATTAGCAGAAAATACAGGGATGTATGACTAGGATTTTTTTTAAAAACAGAATTGTGCAAAATGTAAAAATCAATCTAGATTTATTTAAATACAAGCAGCAAAAAGATGATTCGTGTAAGACGGGATTGTATACTTTCTGCCGAATGAACTGCATGTTCTTGGGAGTTATTTTGAAATGGGTTTACTTTAGTTATATTAACGTCTAGTTTTGAAGCAATATGAGGGCTATTTTGGGTAATATATTGAATGCTACCCCAAACTAGAGAAATTAAACTATATTTAAATTTTGGCGTTTAAAAAGCATCAAACTGACAGTCTGAATTTTAATAATGATATTTATTTTTGGCATAACTCTTGTGTATGCGTCAATTGGTTAAACCTGGTATGCACAGAGATTCATATCTGCGCAACTAATTTTTTACCTTCTATATAAATTCAATAAAAAGAAGAAATAAATTGATTAATTAATTAATTTGTTTCCATTGTAACAGTGTGAGCGGCTTAGAGAATCTCTTTTTTTTAACCACATCCATCCATAAAAAATGTTCCGTATTAATAAAGAGAATATAAGAACATATTAAGCAAAAACTAAATTTGTAACTATATTCGTCCTATTGATTTACATTGGTGCCTGTACATAACAAATTTTCTTTAAAATAAAATGGACTAGTTTTTTGGTTTGTTTATTTTGGATTGACAGAACTTTTTTCCGGTAACCCTCCGATTTAACCAATCTCCAAATCCATTTGGAAACTGTATCAAGCGCCAAGTTCGAATTAGTTCTTTCTTTAGTAAACAAAGCGTTCAAATCCGTGTTCTTTGAGTTGGTATAATCCTTTCTTTTTAAATCGGTTAAAAATGCTCTTAAAACATTTGAATTCTAAATGTACAAATTGGAATTAGCTAAATCGTTTGGTTGAAAATTCAACCTTCAGTGATTATCTAAATCATATGCTTAAAAATTTAACCGCCAAGCAAACCTTGGAACTCGCCAAAAAGAGAGATAAAGAATAATTATGGCAACCGTTCTACAGAATTAGGCTCTTATTTTAAGTAAACGTTGAGAGTTACATCAATAGGAACATGAAATTTAATATTTTCAAAGTATCTTTAAGGCATAACATTGAAAAACATCACTTTAAACATTAATTAATATCCTCAGAGTGTTGAAATTTTGAAGATTCCCATTCACCTAACATTATCACCGGCTTTATCACCTACTTCACCGCAAATAAAGAAAACAGAAAACTCGTCCATAGAGACGTTAAACATGATGACAACACTGTTTCCAATAAAATTTCCAAAAATTTATAATAACCAGATGATTTTGTGCTTAATATGAAGCTTTCTTGCAATGCATCTGTCTCGAAATAAGAACTTCGATTATGTCTCTGGCATTCTATGCATGAAGCTTATAAAAGTGAAAATTCAATACGCCACAAAATGATATTCGTCCAATACCTCATCTAACATTCGAACCAACATCATTAATTGTTTCAAGGATATAACAAAGCTTAATAATGTATTATAAAAGACTCATGACGCCTCACTAATTCCAAGATGCGTTGGAAAAAATCTGATAGAATTTTTCTGTTACGAGCCACAATTTATCATCTGAACATCCGTAATTGGAGGGAAAAGCACTTATTTAGATTTATTTGACTTTTTGTTAGACTCTAAGCACACCATTACTTTTTCATGAATATATGAAAGTAGAAACATATTTGGAGAGCGAAAGCACCGCCGCTTTACAATTTTAAATAGGGTTGTCATAAGTCAGGATTTCAAGGTCACGTCCGGGCTGGTGTCCGGTTCTTCAAAATTTCCGGATTTATGTCAGTGAATGCAGCGAAAGAGAAATGTTTTTGCAATTGAGGAAAACTGACGTCGTTCTGCCAATGAAAGAAAATTCATTGTTTATAGTGCTTACATCCATTGTTGATGAGAAAGTGGATGAGGTCCCTTATCCAGATCCCAATTCAAAATGAAAATTAAAAATTTTCAAAGTTTTATTTTAATTCTGTTTTTCATTACTATAATTTTGAATTACCAAACATTAATTTAAAAAATTCTTTTAATTTTGACGCCTTAAATGTTTTTCACTGCTTCAGACTCTGTGCTAGTGTTAGAAAAGATTGTCGTTGATAAACACTTTTAAACTATACTTTGACTCCCTTCCAAGACCCTTCAACCCCCTTCCCAGAGTTACCGGGACTAAAAGAATTATGGTGCTAAACCAACCAAAAACAATTATGCTACCAAGCCAAAATTATGGTACTTACCGACTAAAAAAATTATATTAACCCTAATTATAACTCAACTCTACATAAAAAAGGATTTACAAACAAATTCATATAAGCATCTTCACCAATATTATACTGATCGCAATCATATAACCGCACACAATAAAAACCGCACAACAACAAAAACCGCACAACAACAAAAACCGCACAACAATAAAAACCACAAAACAATAAAAACCGCCAAACTATAAAAACCCCACGACAATAAAACCCTCACAACAATAAAAACCAAAGTAAGACAAAATATACTAAATTGATGAGAATGAACTTCAAGGTACCTCACTAACTCAAGGATGCGTTAAAAAATCTGCTCGAACTAATGCATTATGAACATCCATTTATCAGTCCAAAATCCACCTTTAGTCAGAAAAAAAATTAATTTAGATACTTTTGATTTTTTGCAAGACTGTTTAAACAAACCATTACCTTCCCAAAAAAAAATCTTTCTGTCCGCAAAAACATAATTTAAAGTAGCAATAAAAAAGAAAATCGCCAAAACGTAACTTCAACCCTAGAGTGAAGGATGATTTGCAAACAAATTCTTATTAGCATCTTCGACCAATAACGTCCGGAGCGCACGCATGGAGCTCGTTAAGACTGGAACTCAATTGGCGCAGGCGGAATTCTTCAAAATACGCGCCTGATTTATTCCTGCGCCGTTAGACGGCGAGCAAATGATAGGCTGTCAAAGAAAAAAAAGATGGTAATGTTGCTCAGAGAATTTATGTCTCTGTCTTCGCAGACTGCTCATCAAAAAAGCATTGAAGAGGATTTCTTTATGTTCCTTGATGACTGGTTTAAAATTAAAACATGCAACATCGTTTCGGTCATTTTTCTTGTCAGTGCTGCATCATTTATTCTCGATATTTGAAGAGTAATTTCTTCAACTTTTGAATTTTTTGCGATTCTGGGAAAGATTAAGAGATCCGCATATCGAGAAATATCTATTTAGGCATAGAATGTTAAAATTCACTTGATACTTGATTAATCGAGAAATATCTATTTATCCATAGAATGTTAAAATTCACTTGGTACTTGATTAATCGAGAAATATCTATTTATCCATAGAATGTTAAAATTCACTTGATACTTGATTAATCGAGAAATATCTAT
>BGPR01020192.1:0-28175 GCA_013235015.1 Araneus ventricosus
CCGCCGGCCCCCCCCCCCCATTTTTCTAAGGGTAACACCCGTCAGCAGAGGTGGGCCTAAGAGCCACACCACCATTACTGTATCCAGCAAGGGAGCGAGAACTTCTTACTTATCCGGCAGCTTCTCATACGTGAACTTCGCCATGCTGGGATCATGTGATTAAATATGTGATTATATAAAAATAAGGAAATTAGTGATAATGTGATTAAATAAGGAAATTAGTTTGTCATTTTAAAATTGAAAAGTATTGTTGCAAATCATACATTTTTAAATTTCTTTAAATTAAAGATAAAAAAATTCTTCAGTTATTAAATTGGTATCATTAAAGGATATTTTTTTGAATTTTAAAATGATGTAAAAAGTCATTTTTTTTAGATATTTTTTAAAAATACGGCGAAAAAACTGCAAAATCTTGCCTACTTTTTTATTAACTGTAATTTTAATTATGTATTAAGCTTTGAAAAGTTGATACTGATTCTACTCTTGTTTTGAAGAGCATATACGCCAAATTTCATCAATATCAAGCAAAAATGTCGATTTTTTTAAAAAGACAAATAACATTCATCTGTGTATACATTATTGTAAAGTAAAATGTTATGGTTAAATCAGTTACAATTATCAAGGCAAGTAAAATCAAGGCAATCATGAATTTGGTGTATAATAGTTGCATTAGATTTTTTTTATGCAATAAACTATAATGTTAATTTTATATTTTCCTTGTAATCATGCTTTTGTATGCATATTTTTACTATTAATAAAAGCGATGTATGCATAGGTGTTGATAGATGCTGGCGTGCTACAAGACAGGCCGTTGAGACTAGAGTTAACAAATTTGGTACAAACCTACTATGAGGGGTGGCAAAGTACACCTCAGCGAGTTTAAAACTTTAATTAATTAAAACTTAAGAAAGAGTTTTTTTGGGGGGTCAGTGATAATAGCCGGAAATATTATCATTTAAAAATAATTTCTACATCGTCTTATATTTAAAAAAAAATTATCTTTCAAACGATAACAATCTAGCTGTAATGTAATTTTTTCTTAAATTTGACAATTTTTTAAAAATATTTTTATATGTATTTTACAACAATGCTGGATTGAAAATCAAACCGATTTCATAGATTCATCAAATCGTTAATTTAATATTTCTCTTATCTAAAAAACGTGCTATAAACATTTATTTTGATTATTACAATATAAAACCTTCTTTTGTTGTAATGAAATTTTGTCATTTTCGTTGCTTTTCCAGTTTTTTATTCTTAATTTTTTGTTAATTCTTTGCTACTTAATTCTTTACTACTTAATAAATTTACTTTTTAAATAGATTTACTATATTATTTTGATAGATTTACTTTTTAGCTATGATCTAAAATTCATTTTTTCACTTAGGGCAGATAATCTTCAATGGAAACCATACCATCTATTTATTTGTAATAATTAGGTAAAACATTCAAGTTACAGACAGATAAATAAAGTGTAATAAATGCAATTTAAATCTGAATTATTCATGATCGAAATAAAAATTATTTTTCATTGAATTTAATGATATAAAAGAGCTATTCTGTCTAAGACTTTTTTAACAATTGAACGTAAAAATCAAAGTCATTAATTTTATTACTTGCAAAACATATTGCCTGAAAATTTAGTTCAAATTAGCTTGCGAAAAATTAAATAAGTTGATGTTTATAAAATTGGTTGGAATAAATAATATATAAATAATGAAATAGGCGAATCAGCTGGCAGTAGAAGGCGGCTAGTATTTAATACAACAAAAGCAATTTAAAAATATGGAAATAATCTGAGTTCAACTCTTTAAAACTTATTTATCTCCTTAGAAAAGAATGAAAATGTCCAAGTATTAATTTATGCGCCCACTCTCTGATGAAACAAAAACAGAAATGCAAAATTTCCTTCGTATTATTTGCCACAAAAGAAACACCAAAGGACCACTCATCCAATAAGGACGAGGCCTCTTTATCCTTCCTAGTCCTACGATATAGTAAACAAGATAAAATAAGACCTCCCTACCCCGAAACATAAAAGTCTAAGAAAAAGCGAGATTCCCCTTTCCCTTCGAGTTTTTAATAGTTAATTTATGTGAATTTTTTGCCCTCCCACCCTTATCATCAGCGTCTTAGAGGTTCGAAGAAGATTCTTAAGGCAGGCGAGTTCCCTTGTACATCTATTTTACGACTGTAAAATGAGATGCAAAAAAAGAAGAAAACCATGTTGTTTTGCCATCTCTAGGCAAGAACAACACCCATGGTCAAAGAAGGACAATTTTCCCTTTGCTGGAGGGACCCTTTTTTCCTGCGACAGCATGAAACTCAAAGTGCTCATTGCTGCATCAATTTGTAGCATAAAGCTATTTGCTATTTTGTTCCAAGAAATCGTGCAGGCCCTTTCTCTCTCTCTCTCTGCAAGGGAGTCGCAACCAGACAAGCTGGCAACTTGACCACTGGACAAAACAACTAGCCACTTCCGTAATGTTTAGTGAGTCACTGAAGACTTATTCTCAAATTCTTTTTTATTTGCACAGCAGATCTTACTAATCTAACTCTTAAACTAAGTTTTTTAAATGGTCATTTTTGCGCCCCCGTTCTACCTGCGCCATTGGCGGGGGCCAATCTCGCCACCCCCTTGGTACGGCCCTGTATCTCATTGGAATGTTGAAATTTCTTTTGTTTTCAACTTAAAAATTCAAGTGGCCCACTACTGGAGCACTTACCTTATGATATTTGAAACTTTCCAAGAAATGAGATATTTTGAAATTGTTTTTTCCATTTGTATCCACATCAAAAAGGTAGATGTCTTTTTTTCAATTTTTGCTACGAAATTTTCTACAATTTTTTCATATTTCTAATCAATAAGATACTTATTTTTTGATATGTAACATTCAAATTCTACAAGTATCTGAATATCTGCTGCTTCATAATATTATCAATCAATAATATTTGTTCATAAAGAGTACTCTTTACTACAATTTGTTAATTAGTCATCTGATATTTTTTGACAAAAATCTAACACATATCTATATCATTATACAGTCTTAAGGACAGTAATTGTTCGTGTTCTGATTGCATAGAAAAGTAATAAAAGTTTGGATTATTTGGGTTTCTATTCTGTTGGTCTTTTTAAATCGGCGTACAAATATCATGTTTCTGATTCAAATGTTTTAACAAATTTACCAAAATAAGTTCATTTAAGAACTTGTGTCAGTCAAGTATACAAAATTACAATATAAATTGTATTCATTAATAATTTTTAATTAGTTTTTCAGTTTTAAATGCACATCAAAATGTAAAGAAGTGTATAATTGCACTTCAGTTTAAAAGTAGACTACACTTTGTATGTGGAACTATAATTTGAATGCTTTTCACTATAAATTTAATGCATAGAACTATAGATCCAAAATCAATAATCTTTTATGACCCGAGTTCTAAAAAAGTACTTGAAAAATAATCATACTTTTTATAAATTGCAACTTTTTCAATAAATTAAAGAAATTCATTCAGTGACCTTCAGTTTGAAAGAGGCAAAAAAGAGGTTTATGGACACAACTATGCTAGCAAAGTGGAAGGTAGAAGTTTTATGGCGAAAAGTATATTATGCGAGTGATAACATGTTTTTCTTGTGTGAATCATATTTTTTCAACGTTGAAATACTTTTACATGCTGAATAAAGTTAATTATAGTGAAAAAATATTTTGTGTGCAATATGAGTGCAAACTGTTTTTATCAAACTGAATATGATCCAAATTAAAGTGAAAATAATTACCACCCAAAATGTTTTGTTTAATGGTTCAACAGTGATAAGTGAAGTATATTAAATATCAATATAAGCCTGGATAGATTAACAGAAATTTAAAATCTTTGATACTGTAAAAAATTTCTCTTAAAAAACAAAGCAATATAAAATAATTTATACAGATGAACATATTAATTTATAAAACTTTTTATAGTGTATTCAAACTTAAAAGATTTCCTTATAGAGATTTGAAACTTCTCAATATCATAAACATAAATGAATTGTTTATTTCAAAACCCATCAATAGACATTTCTATGGAATATTTTATTTATTATGGAATCAGAATCTCTTATTGTAAACACATATTTTTGGGCAAAATCTTCTCAAGATTAATGTGGAGTTTACGGTACCCACTTATTTCGTTTCTCTTAGGATCGCCAACTCTTTGCCTCCAAGAAAGGAGATGAGAGAACATTTGTTTTGGTTACATGCGAGGAAATTAGTCTTTTCATCGGTGTTTTGCACATCACGCCATATTGCGCCTCATTTCAATTGGACTGTTTTGTTCATCTCTTCTATGTGATTGATCGATTCATTCGAATTTGAATAAAGCTTCGTTTGGTTTGAATATCGGTTCATGTATTTTATTCTGTGTGTTTTGGTTCTCCATGAATAAGCGAAGCTACGAGTATTCCTCTATACTAAAAGCGAAGCCGCTGATGTTTTTTTAAATTAAAAAAAAATTTGCCTAGTACATGCTTGAAATGCCGCAAGCATTGCGTGCGGAAATACTCATTTTCGGAATTTTTTAAAAACCTAGAATCCTAACGCTCAATGAAAAAGCGAGGCTACTAGTTTCCTGCTATGCTGAAAGCGAAGCCGCTGAAGTTAAACATTTTAAGTTAAACAAATTTGTCCGCCACACATTTGAAATGCCGCAGGCATTGCGTGCTCAATCTCTTCCTTTCAGGTGACGCATGCGAGCTATAAAAAGCGCATTGCAGATCCAAAATAGTATTTGGCGACGGCACGTGAAATTGCACCAAGAAAAATTGGCGAGAAACAGCTGGTTACCATAACTCCACATTTATCCTTCTCAATTGTCATTCCATTTTAAGGGTTATTATTCACAAAGAATGTTGTATTTAGAACAGAAAACTGGAAAGCAACATCACAAAGCATGTTTCCTGCAGTAAACTTTTTTCATTTGTTTACATTACTGAAGAGCGAGTTGTTGTTAGAATGTTAATCTAGTGTTGTAGTTATAATTTTATGGTTTTGCGCAATGTTTTCTGATTGCTTGCTTTTAAAATGGCTAGTTACAAATCTCCAGTTAGATAAATCTCCAGCAAAAAATATATTACCAGTGAAAAGAAATATAAAGCAAGAATGAAAGCTTAACGATATGACGGGAAATAGTTCCCATCGAAGTCTGTTGCTGGTGAGATTATGTGCAAATGTCCTCAGTTTTACAAAAAAAAAAAAAAAGCTGTGAACTCATATGAAACAGTTGAAAGAACTGTTCCTAAGAACCGAAGAATCCCATTCAAAGTTTTATCTTAACCTTACCTTCAATATAGACAGTGAACACCAAGATCAGTAGTTCCATAGACAAAATAGATGTGAAACAAAGCTTTTTTTCACTGTACTATTAATTTCATTGCTCTTAAAATAGCTAGAGAAGTCGAGTAGTTTTCAAGGGAATGTAGAAGGTATTTTGATAAATCTTGGCAAGATTCTTTTGATTGCCTGCTAAACAGTTTTTATAGTTTCAAGTTAAACATATCTTTGAAAATGGAAAATATATGAGTATTTTAAATTTATTTGAGCATTAAGAGATACTTTCAAAGAAAAATTATCTATCATAGTTAAAATTAGACAATGCAGAAAAACTTACTAAATAAGATGAGTATTACAGTAGTAAACAGATTGACTAGAAGGGATATAACACGAGATAATTTGTAAGCTGGAGCACTTTTATACTGCTGTAGATTTTTTTATAATGATTCAAATTAAATAAATGATTCCTGTAAAACTGTAATGAAAGAATTAGAAAGAGGGGAGCAATTCAGTAACACTGAAGTTTAAAATAAAAATCCCTGCCCCATAATGAAAGTTTTAATGGAAACAGGTTTTCATTGTCTTTTTTTTAAAAACAACTACAAATAGAGAGAAAGACACACACAAAAAAAGTTCAATTCAAAATGAATAGCTTATTTTAGAAACTCATCTTTATGTATCTTATAATTGTAAACACATAATTTTGTCCAGAATCTTTTCAACTGCCATTCCATTTTATTGGTTTAGAGCACAAACCTGAAATGTAACATCACTGCAGTAAGCTTGTTTTCTGTTTCTTACAGTGGTGAATCCAGGGGGTCATGGAAATGGGTAATACAGAAAAGTTTTTATATTACAAAAATCAGTCCTGTAAAGCCATCACCAGACATTAGTCCATTTCTCCATTCGTTGTCAAATTTGTCACTGATCTACAATAAAAAAATTTAGTGTAGGCAATATAAGAATATTGTATAAATTTTATTGTTCAAGTGTACAGTGTTCAAAAAAAAATAATAAGTTCTCTAAAACAAAATGACTCTCTATTCTGAAACATACTAAAGTAAGTTTTGTTTATATACAGTGATTGGCGATTTGTTTTCATTTAACAACAACTTTATAAAAGACAATGTAGTCAATGTATATATCCAACTTTCGAATTTTTTACCAGCTGCATAAATAATTCAAAAGTATCACATTGTTACCTAGGTGGTGACTGATTGCATTAATCGGACAGTACAGAATTGAACAAAACATTTTCATGGGTATTTAATTTTAAAAGTAAAAAAATATTATGCTAGACATTGGTACTTTATTCAGCAAATAAATCCATGTTTCCTGAAGGTAACAGTTAAAAATAATCTGAATATTCACTCGTATAAAGAATTCAGAACTATCAAATCATGGTCATTAGTTATTAAATTGAGCTGAAAGCAAAAATTTTCACAATTGAATTAAACATTTTCAGCTCAATTATTTGATTTAAAAAGAAAAAAAAATCATTCTACAAATAACGATATATTGATTTCAAATTCAGAAGAATTCTTAAAATTAAAAATGTTTTATTAATTACCTTAGATGAAATTCACATGTTAGCTTATATACATACCAACACAAATATTTAACTTATTTTCTTTCAAAGAAATGTCTTTTTGTAGTTTTCATGCAATGAGTAACGATTTCAGTTTAAATTCAGGAAATTAATTAATTCACATTTTCATTATAAACGACATAAAATCAATATTTGTAGAGCAATGTTGACGTAAAATCTCCACTATCGACTGAACTGTGCGAGCGGTAAACAGGAGGTTACATTTTTGATCAGCCGATTTGACGCAGTCAAACGAGTCTATTCTGGTACCCCCGGTTGGGTTGGGAGACGTCACTTTTCCCGCACATTAAGGTATCTGACTACGTCTAAAAGACGGTTTTCGGTCGAAATTCACAATTTTTTTTTATGGTTTTACTTTAAATCCCATTTATTTAGCTTTCTAAATCTGGGTTTATTTTATTTTTACGATGAATAGAAACGGAGATATAGAATTTTTTGTACAGCACGGCAGCTAAAAACGAAACCGGAAGTTGGCTGTTTTCCCTCGTTATACCCAATACACCGCACTCTGAAGTATAAATTAATTTGCTTTTTATTTATTTCGATTAATTATACACTCTATATGTAAGTCATGTCAATTTGAATAAGATTTTGAGTTTCGACAAGCTACTATTAACATTTTTGCCAAAATGCACATTTGTGGAGTTACAAAATTCACGTTTTGGGCCATCAATAGCTTAATTGTTGTTTAATGATTGATTTTATGGTCTTAAAAGAGTATTTCATGAACTGGGAACAGTTCCTGGCCAACATATACATTGAAATAATATCTTAACCTCAATAACCATAGAATCGTCACTTCTAATAGACAGTCTTTGGCAGGAACAAAAAACGCTAGAAAAAAATTACGGGCTCTCAGAATGAAAAAATGTGATAAGATTCTGAATAAAGAAGGTATATCCTACAAATGTGACAAATTTCAAAAGAAGTTAAATAAATATATTTTTAATGAAAAGCAAATTAAAATTTTAAACGCGTTTTTTGGAAAACTTATATTTCGTCAAAAGTCACTTACGCAAAACACGATATCTCAAAGTTTTATCTATATATTTCCTTGAAATTTTGTATATATGTTCTCTTAAGTGTAGTAAAGGCAATGAACTAGACATATAATTTTGAGATCAATAGTGTTTGATTTAGAGCTGCCTAATGTTGATTATACCTATGCATTTTGTGAAATTTTGAATAAGAGAATACTCGACTGGCCATAACTTTTCTGTAAATGCAAGTATTTCTTAGATCCTAGTTCATTGCCTTCACCATAGCTGTAAATGTGCTGTGTAGAGAAATAATTTGAATATATGGATTAGAATTTCTGCTAGCGTGTTTTGCTTTTTGCTCTAATTTTACCCCTTTTTTACCTAAATTATCCCATTTTACTGAATCTCAAGTGACATAACATTTCCTGACTGGTATTAATGGTTGTTTTGAATCATATTGAGTCAGAAAATGAACTGAAATTGCACATTAAAGCGCTTTTTCAAAAATTCGTTCCCGCACGTAGTCAGATACCTTAAGGGGACACACGACTCTTAAAGCTCGAAAAATGGTGGAAAATTGTCAAATTCGATACACTATATCCTTGAAACAATGCAATTCACAAACTCACTTATTTTTTTCTAGAAAAATATCTGTCATTTCTCTTATAGTACACACATTTTCAAACCTTCATATTGACATGTATTTATTTGAGAGAGTGATAAATACGGGTTAATTTTTGGAGAAAAAATGAGATAGTTACCTTGCTCGCATGATTACAGATAAAATATTTGTCTAAACGCAATATCTTGAGTATCTAGGTAATCCAGACAGTCTGTTTAAGAAACTGAACCTCAATTTATTAACAATTAAATTTAATTTCTATTTTATATTCCAATTTAAAATAAAAATGTTAAAAATAGTTAAACTTCCAAATTTTCTAATTCCCCCCAAAAAAAATTCTTTGGAGAAATGTGTATAAAATTGTGGTTCAATTTGTAGAACATGGCAAAATACATATTCGATAAAAACCGTATGTAAAAATTTTCAATAGTTCTTAAGATATCGTGCACGCAATATAAAAAAAAAAACACATTATGAGATAAAGCGCTTTAAAGATATGACCACATTTAATGTTTACGTTGAAGAGCTGATACATCCCAGATAGCAAAGAAGGTTGCGGAAAGGTTGCCATTTCACTTCCCACAGGCTTTCCGCGGAAGCATTTCCGCGCCAACCGTTTCGGAAACCATTGCCGCAAGGTTTACGTAGGAAAGCTTTTAATGAACCACCTGTCCGACAAGGCTTGAAAGACAAGATGCTTGATGACGTAGACTACACGCATGCGCTCTCTGTGACTCCAGCATTCTCGTCTATCGATTGCGACTCCATTTGTTTACACGTGCGTCTGGAGGTAAGTATTTTTTATAAAACTTAAACAAAAAAAAAATCAGTAGATATTTATTTTCAATTTCCACTTTATTTTGCTTAAGTAATATGATTGTTATCCCTATAATAATATACAATATTTACGAAAGTAATTACTCTTTAAATTTACGTGTTTCTTTTATACTTTAGACAAAACAAGTTGATAATTCGTTTTATGTTTGCGATTATGTTATTTCGAAATGGGTCCATAGAGATGATATACTGCCATATCGTTCCTAATGGTTTTAGTTCGATACATGTTATGCATTATCCCAAGATTTTTTAAAAATTTTATTTTGTATTTTTCGTATGAACTAAACTTTCTAAAATCATATGGGAATTTCACAGTGAATGACTGTTTGAAGCATATTAAATCATACTGATACTATTCTTTAGCAAATTATATTGGCTTTCTGCTAGTTATAAAATTTTTTTGAAGAATATTTTAGAGTTATGAATTTTGAAATAAATTAACCCCATTTGCACCAGTTTTGGCCACCTCTATGCACCAGTTTTGGCCACACTAATATTATATTTTTAACAGACATTTTAATGAATTTTAAGTAAAGATAAATAATTTTTATGCAAAATATATTTTAGTACATTATTTTCTGTTATTTTAAATGTGATTTTTTTGATGAATTTATAAAGATATGTAATAAAATTTTCCTAAGATGATTTTAGTTGCGGATTTCAGTTTTTAAACAAAGAAACAGGAATGCAGAAAACAATAATTTAATTTGGTTGATAAAATACAAACTATATATACTCATATAATTTTTTTTGATCAAATACGAAACAAAAAAAATGGGGAGAGGAATAAACTTACATTGCAAAAGCGCAGATTTTGTTAAAAATCTTACAAATCAAGAATTAGCATTATTATACTCAACAATATCCACAACATATATTTTTATAATTTTTAATTGCAACATTAATCAAATTCATCAGAATCATTTTTAAAATTTGAACAATCCATGCATATAAAAGAATATTCCTCATCACTCGATTCAGGTTCCTCAAGTTGACTAAATCACTAACTTTTCAGTTACTAACTAAATCAGTTACTTTTCATTTTAGAAACAAAACTAAATCAGTTGCTTTTATTTTAGAAACAAAACTAAATTAGTTGATTTTATTTCATCCAGATATTCTTAAATTTATGTAATGGCTAAAAACACAATAATGAAGTTATGTGGCCAAATCTGGAACATGTAGTGCTCCACTTTTGGCCACCTGCATGGCCAAAACTAGTACATATAGTAAATTTAAAGTACTAGTTTTGGCCACCACCCATTTAATCTTAAAAATAATTAATTTTGATATGAAATCAGAATAAAAAGGAAGCTTACCTCATAAACCCTAAGGGTAATCAGTATTAGATTAATCATTTAATTCAGAGAGCTTCATGATTAAAAACTGCAAATACTTGTTCCTTAACAAAAACTTTAACAGTTTTGAGTATCCAATACATGATCTTGCATTTAATTTTTTTACAAGTCGCATGTTTAAGAAAAATGAACCAATCAGATTGGAAATAGTAAAATAAGGATTATTTAAAGTATTGGCATGCTTCTTATTAATTAATTTGAAATTACTGGTTAATTATTGGAAAAACAGATCCAATGTGGCCAAAACTGGAGCATCTACCCTATATCTATATAGTCATGTTACATTGTTAATCCCACTCTTTTTACTCGAAATCTAGAAGAGTTTTGTAATTTATCTAGCAATCAAACAGATTTTTCAAAACTGTTAAATAAGAAGAAATTAATATTTTGGTCAGTAAATTTTGGTAATGCTGTTTTTACTTTTGCTTCCCTCGAAAAAGAATCCTGGTTACAGCCTTGAATCATATACTATATTCAGTAATAAACGTGTTAAAGTCATTGCTGACAGATCAATTTGAACTTTACTGTTCTTAATAATATATAACGTTGTACAGAATATTTACTGATTTTTAAAAAAATGTGGATAAAAATAAGCTTTGTTGATATTTCAGTTGAAGTTTATTTTGTCGATCACATATTTAATAGCTTAAAATTAAAAAAAAGCACTATAAAGAATCATTAACTTACTAATTTTGTTTCTTCAAGGGTAATTAAAATTAGTCATTAAAAATTAGTATTTTCAATATTTAAGGTTTAAGCCTCTTCTATCTAAGAGTATCTTACTGACCTAATTATATATTAAGAAAATAATGAAAGAATAAAATTATTCTAAACAGCAAATATAAATTAAACAAGATATTGAAATATTATTTAAAATAATTCAGTATATAAGTAAATATAAAGTATATATTCAAATGTACAAAGTTTTTTGCCTTATATTTTTCTAACATGCCTTTAATAAATGTTTAAAAAAATTTAAAAATCAACACGAAAAATAAAAAATCCAAGAAAAACCATAAAGCTTGACATGAATAATAAAGGAGGGTGGACTAGATAATTTTTATCCCAATAATTTAATATTATACTGTTTATAAACTTTTAATTAAGAAATATGGTCAATTTATAGGAAAGTATATTTTTGCTGTCTTAATTTATTTTTAAAGTTACATTTTTAAAATTATGTTGAAATAGCATCTTTTAAAAAAACATTTTATGATATGACACTTATATTTTATTTTCCATGAACTAGTTAATGATATTTATTTAATATTATTTTTATTTTATTTCTGTAATGTTGCTGGTTTAAAATACATTATTTAAAATTAATATTTTCCTCCTGTAAAACAGAATTTAAACTTAACTATTGTTAGTTGATAATATTTGGTTGCATAATAGCCATCTTTTGTAGTTTTTTACACACGTTCTTTTAAATATTTCCCATTTTTCTGTTTCGTGTGCATTTCCTCATTTTTCACTTTTCAGTAATCTCATGGCTTTTATTCATTACTCTGTTTAATATTTGCCAACCCTGATTTCTCTGTTTCAGTTAGACTTATGAAGGTCAATGGGATGGATCAACAGGTCAAAAGAAACTTCCATTTGAAAAAAACAGAGGCCTACAAATTAATCTTAGGTGAGTTTCTTTGTAGAGGGTAACATTAGAGGGACGTCAGAAAAATCCTCGGAAATCAAAGTATAGTGACATTCCAACCCTCTCTTTTCTTTTCCTTAGAAAGACCGTTAAAATAAATAATGCACCTTAACTGAGAAAAGTCAAGAACAATTTTTACTGTAATATTTTAAAGGCAATCGCACGAAAAATTCGAATTATCCACGATTTTTTAACATTATTTTAATACAAAATTCTAGGGACCGAGCAAAAATTTCGAATTATCCAGAATTGACTGTACTTCCATGAGATTCCTTTCCTTACATTTCTCACTCCCTTTACCCTTATGTGGTGATATGTGACATTTTTAATTATATTTTTTTGTGCTTAGATTTAGGAGATTGAAAATAAATTTGTTACTGAATAACCAGAAAATGGTGATATTTCCTGTTTAAAAAATATTACATTCTCTTGAAAAGTGACATGATCAACAAAATATTTTGTGAGAGCATAATTCAAAATTACTAACTGCTTTGTTGTCTAAACTTCGATAGTTTTTAAAGGATTGGCAAATTCAGTTAAAAACCTAAATATTTTAGCTCTTATACCATATTTTAAAAAAATTTCATTTCTTTTTTGCAGAAAGAAAAGATCAGAGACAAGAGCAAGGAAAAATTGGACTGAAATGTTGCCTCAATTGTAAATGATGTAAAATAAATTAATATTAAATGTTTTTTGTGTGCCTATTTATTGTTCACTGTGCTTTGAAATTATAAAGAATTTGGTAAGTGTAAATAACATGCAGGCTGAATATATTATGGGATGACACAATAGCTGGTGATAAAGCTTTATATTTTGAGGTGTAAAAACTAGACTTGCATTTGATGAAAAACAATATGGGAGGAAAAATTGGAATGTAAGGGGTGACAAGGGGCACATGAAGCCAGCAGAGAAGCATGATCAAAATTTAATTTATGATTTCTGCTCTTAAAATTTGCATAGGTCTGATCAATTAACTTAATTTATGGATAAAACAGGGTTCCTGTAAACTTCCAAAAAATATTTATTTTATTCTTCAAAATATAGTTCTTTTACATCAGATAATATTTATTTTTTGAACTAAAGGACTAATTTATCAATAAAATAGAAATATAAACAATTTTGGAACCTGGTTTGGTCCACCTTTCTCATATATGAGATCTGTGCTAATAGTTGAAAATCAAAGTTCTAATAAAATTTCCTCAATTTTTCTCTAAATTATTAAATGATTTTGATGTATTTTAATTATAAATTTGCAGAACTATCTCATTAACTTGTCTGAAAATTAATTATAAAAATATCATTTTAACAAAAATTTTCATTAGTGAATTGTAAAATTTTTTCAAAACCTCATGAAAAAATTCTAGATTGGTTTAAAAAATTTTTTAAAATATAAGTCAGATTTTCTTAATTTTTATTAAAATTGTTTAGTTTTGAATATTATAAAATTTTAAGTAATTGTATATTGTAAAAACTTCTGACAATTTTAAAGTAAAAAATTCAGCAATGCTTTGTAGACTCGAAAAGAAAAGACTGAAACAAGCTTATAAAAGGCTGAAAAAAAAAGTTTAAAAGGAAGCCTAAAACAAGCTTATAAAAAGCCTTAAAAAAGGTAAAAGAAAAGGCTAAAAAAAGTTTAGAAAAAAGTCTAAAACAAGTGTATAAAAAGTCTGAAAAAATGTAAAAGAAAAGCCTGAAAAAAGTCTAAAACAAACGTATAAAAAGTCTGAAAAAAGGTAAATGACAAGCTTAAAAAAAGGTCTAAATCAACCTTTTGAAAGGCTTGAAACAAGCTTGTAATAAAAGCTTGGGGAAATCTTACTGAAAACCTTACAGACAACCTTATTTCTTGTTGACTAGCTAACCTTTCCGCTACCTTGCCGAAAAGGTTCAACCCTTGTCATGAAAGCCTTTGTGACAACCCTTTACCCTTGCCGACGACAAGGTTTCCAAAACCTTTTAGACAAGCTTTCTTTGCTATCTGGGATTTTCCTTCATAACATTCATAATTAAAGGAATTTTTAAACGCGGATTGTTTTAAATTGTTCAGAAAAGACAAGAAAATAATATATATTTTTCTCATGAAATCGGAAAATTGTCGAGGTTTAACAGTCGTTTGTCCCCTTAACAACGGGAAGAGTGACGTCTCCCAACCCAACCGGGGGTACCAGAATAGACCCCAAAAACTCCAGTCAAAAGGGAGAAATGTGACCGCTGGTTTGGCGGTCAGAATACCAAAACGGCAGATAACCATCGTTTAACCGCTGATCATGGTTTAACCATGGATGGTGAATAAGGCCGTAGGAGAGCAAAAACATAAACATGTTGCGACTAAAAAACAACATTATCTAATCTAAAGGTCCGACCCTGGTTCAAGGGAAGTTACTGCATTCTGAGGGTCTATTCTGGTACTGGTTGGATTTAGGAGACGTCACTTTTTTTGGGTGGTAACGGCCGGGAAAGTGACGTCACTATTTCAGGAAACCATTTCCAAAATAAAGGAAGAGAAAACATACACTACCACATCCTTAGTAGGCAGAAGAGAAACTGATTTATTTACATATGTACAAGTAAGAAGGGAAAACAACAACAACAGTAAACAAGGTCAGCGCCATCTGGTGTGGGAGACACAACCCATTGCAAGCTTATACAATAACTATTCTACTTTTTACTTTCTCGTATACGAAGTATACAAAGAGAAAGTATTGTAATCGTCAAAAAATTCGAACTCGAGATTTTGACGAATCTCCACGTTTTAGACCTCCCTGAGTCCAAAAACCACAATTTTGGAATTATGTCTGTGTGTGTGTCTGTATATAAGGTCCAATTTACACTGTCGAAGAGTCAGTTTAAACAATTCCAGTATTTTGTGACTGTAGTTAATTGTTTAGTCATCACTGAAAAACATCTAAAAAATATTAGTCTCATATAATAGGTAACTAGGGCACAGGCTCAAAAGAATCAGTCAAGGTTGTTTAGGTGTGATTTTCTTGTGTATTTCTCAAGTGTTCATATTAGTATATTTTTAATATCATCTCAATCTCAAAGCATTGAGCAATGTGTTTGTATTGAATTTCATTCTGTATATAAGGTCCAAATTCACAAAGAGTCAGTTTTAACAACTCCAATATTTTGTTATTGTATTTTAATGTCTAGTCATTACTGCAAAACATCTCAAGAATTTTTTGTCTCACACTATAGGTAAAGTGTATATTTAATATCTAGCATATCAAACCGAATTCCATAATAACATTCTTTAAAGAATATAGTTATTTCCTATTTCTGAACTTTTCACATTAAATTTAAAAATATGTATATGGTATTTTCATGTTACAAGGTTCAATGTGGTTTCAAATTACTAGCCCTAGTCTGTTATAAAAGCAATTCTGTATTATAATTAAGTTCGGGTCAGAAGTTAGAGAGGGAAATATTTCATTATTAGTGTTTTCCCCTCTTATTCCCCAATGTTTTATTACTTCTAGAATGGCCATTTTGTGTGCGGCCTGTCTTAACTATTGTCAAAAAATGCTTTGTGTCAATTATCTTGTCGTATTGTATTACTTATTTTTTGAATAAAGCAGTTCGGGGGACGGTTCTCTGGTGTGGGGCCTCATGGGCTCCGTGGGGGGGGGGGGGCGGGCTAATCCGTCTAGCACCCATCTACACTGGTAAAATAACTTCGGTTCTAGGTACCGGGGGTGCAGGCGGCGTTATGTCTGTGTGTGCGTCTGTCTGTAAACACGATAACTCGAAAACTATTAAAGCTACGGGGATGAAAGTTGGTATGTGAACTTGACACAGAATTTGTAGGTTTCTATCAAATTTTGGACAAAATCTGTCCACGGGAAGTCTGTCTGTCTGTCCGCAGTCATGTGAACACTGTAACTCAAAAACTTGAATAGATAGATGAATAAAATTTGGTACACAGTTTTATCATCATGAATGTAGGGCCAAATCCGTCAAAGGGTTGACTGTCTGTCGGTCTGTATAGTCGCATACTTGTAAAAATTATATCTCCTAAACCATTTGGCTTAGATAAATAAAAATTGATATGAAGTTTGCTAATATTAATTATAGATCTGTGCTGAAATTTCGTTTCAATACGTTGAAAAAAAGGTGTTCAAATTGCATATTGGTTCAAAATGCACATTGTGACTCTGTATTGGCGAGCGTTTCGCTTATTTTACTCAAGATAGTATAGTTGGCTTTTGACCTTGGCGGTCTACGAAATTGTAGCTTCGAACGCGCTTCGTTTCTTCCCTTTTGGTTCTTTTTTCTCCTTTTTGGCGAATTCTGATTCTGCTCGGATTTTTTTTATTTCCGTTTTGTCGTTTCAACGTGTGCTGTACAAAACTTGTTGCGTATAATTTTATCCGAGCGAGTTTGCGAGGAACTGACTTAATTTCGCTTATTTTTTTATCTCCACCGCGCTAGGGAGTTTAGCTTATTTTTTGTCCCTACATGTGGTAGGAGTATACGAGAAAGTTTAGGGGAGACCACTCCCGCTGGTTATTCATAAATTTTTTATATTCTAAAATAATATTTCGAACAGCACAGTGTATTCGATATGGATATTAGGCGAATAATATCGAAACTAAAAAAAGAGCATTCTTGAAAATTTTATTTATTAGAAGCACTTATTACGAATCTGAAATCAATTTTATTTATATTATTGGAATAAACCTTTTATACTGTTTATTATTTATTTTTAGTACGGAATCGCTTTTCATTTATTATGACCAAACTGAAAAATTACCTTGCATACTTTTGTTCACTCGTGAGATAATAGACTATGTTCAGCTATTTCATTTAGCCATCACTTTTCATTGTACAGCTGTTCATGGAGTGGCTAAAAAAAATTTTTTTTTCTTCAATATTGCTTCATTAATAGAGTATTGATCATACGTCATTCTAAAGTGATTCGTTTTCCTGGAATAAAGCATTTTCTAATCGTAAATTTAGCGAAAAATAAGTACTTCAATCAGTTTTTCAAATTTAGCCTTTTTTTACCTTATTTTTAAGAATGTTTGGCCTTATTTTGTCGTTTTGATCTGGCAACCCTGATCAGATGTCAGATAGTGATGTGTCAGATTCGTTCCTTTCGTGGAGTTGGATCCACAGATCCAAGTCCGGTTGCGGATCCGGATCCGCGAAATCGTTCCGACTCCGAAACGTGAATGGATTTATCGTCTATAATTACTGTAATAATCTTTATTATTGAACTTTTTTTCAACATAATTATAATCATAATCAATAAAATTATAATTTTCATTATATAATTAATTATATTGATGATAATTTTGCTAATTAATTTCAATTACTAATTATTTTTAAATTAACATATCTGTTAATTATTTAAAATGTCGTTAGTGAATTTAACGAAACTTTGCTAGAACCTTCAGTATTTTGAGACGCTTTTGATTTCTATTATCTTGTTAGGACTTCCCATGAATGTCATTTAATTTGTTGGAAACAATATTATTTACTGAAGCGTTCACTAATGAAATTTCAGCTCAGATTTCTTTCTACTTAAATATAATCTCACCCAATTCTAATGAGCTCCATGCGGTAAAAATAATCTTTTAATCATCATCAAGGAATATAAAACAACTCTTTGCGGTTATCAAAGATCCACTGTTGTTAAAATCTGTTATTAACTATATGAACAAAATGTAATTTTTTAGTAAATTCCTGTCAGTTGAATTAACGTGGTCGTCTAAAAGTTTTTTACGTCGACTTCCAACACTAGATGTCGCTGATCGCAACTCGGCGAAAGCGATTTGCCTACGTATCTTGTTACCCTGCATTACCTTCTCAGAGTTGAAAAAACGTTGTGAGCATGCGCTCTGACTGAGTCTTGGAAAATTTTCTCTGTACATAACGTTGACGATATCATCAGAGCGCATGCGTATTACTATGTAGTTGTAATCGTATATGGGTTATTTCGTTTACGCGTGAATAGCAAAGAGGGGTGGGTGGGTGAATAAGCTCCTCTTACAAACCGTTAAACGTGTTTCCTTATCGTAAACAAAATGATAGTAGGATGCTTTACGGCAGGTTCGGCTACTTTTTTCCGTAAAAAGCCATTTTTAGAATTATATTTATCAAAATAAAAATTTGAGACCGGAAGTCTGCAACTCGAACTGTGAAATAGGCATTTTGAAAATTGAGTCTAAAATAATTTTTGTTTTTGCTAAAATTTATTTAATTTTCCCTTTTTTAAGTTAACAAAATACACTGCAATTCAATTATCTATTTTAAATTTTACAATAGCCGTAATTATAATCATAAGATAAAATTATTACAGTAAAAATAAGTGATTTAAAACATTTTTACATATAAATTATCATTTTTCTTTCGTCAGGCAGTATGCTTGGACTTCAAATATTTTTTATGCTTAATTTGTATGAACAATAAAATTAAAATATATACTTAACAAAAAAGATCAATATCAAGTTTCTAATGAGATTTTGTTGCTGAATTGAAGTTTTCATGACACCATGTGAAGATTTTTTTATCGTAGTTAAATTTAATTTAATTTTTTTATACGTATATTATTTACTAACATAAAAGAGTACTAAAAATTACTTTAAAGAAAATTGGAAGTTCAAATCAATCCACATGTTGCCGGAATATAGAATGCAGAAAACTGGAAGGCACGCACGTTTCCTAGGCATTCTATTGAAACCCAAATGACAAAGCGGCAAAGTATGAAAGAAATCGTCCATTCGATTTTATAAGAAATAAAATTAAGTGCAAATCAAAATAAAATTATTTCCTTCCTTGATGTAACATGTAGGTTCACATTTTATTTTGTTTTCTTTACTAAAAAAGACAAAAACTTCAATATGTGTAACTTTCAATTTACTTTACGTATTTTGAATAAAAGATTTTTTACGGCATTTTTATTTTTTCAAAATAACATTTGCATTTTTGAGGAATGCACGTCTTGTAAATAATAGAGCCTTATGATCTTTTTCATACTTTGCCTAAATAGCATTTGTCATTCTATAGAATGGCTAGGTATTATATACAAGGCCTATGGAAAGTATATAATAATTATCATATTTCATTCTTTGCCTAAAAATGCCCGGCATTCTATAGAAAGCCGGCGTTTCATACATTGTCAGTAAAACCTATAAGAAATAGAAGAGTGTCGTTTTCATTCTGGATTAGCATTCATAATATATATAAAGGAAACCAATTCCACTGAAGATCCGTCGTGTATGGGGTCTGTTGCACGCTAAATCATACGTAGTGGTCAAACATCCTCCTGTTGGTGTGGCGTGGAAGTTTGGAGAGGGGGTACCAGCTCAGGTGTCGTCCTCGTCATCTGACCGTGGTTCAAAATTACGAGGTCCGTCCCAAAATAGCCCTCGTGTTGCTTCAAAACGGGACGTTAATATAACTAAACTAAACTAAACCTATCGAATTAAATATGATGCATAGATGATAGGCCAGGAAGGAGAGACGTGAATAATCTCTGATAAGTTAGAACCATGACTGTCTAAAATCCAAAATATTATCGTTTCATTTTTTTCCATCTAAAACGTATTTCTGTTCTGCATACTTCTCAAAATCTTGTAATATAAATGAGAGTAAAAAAAAAAAAGACTTAAATATGCAACAATATTTAACTCTGACAAAAAAAAATTAATTTACGACACAAAAGCAAATTAAATTCCAAATAATTTTAATGCTGTCTTTTCATTCAATTGAATTCCTTGAAAGTACAACCCGAAGCTGATAATTTTATTTTCATAGGATTCGCTAACAACGTGACACATATCTGAATTGATATCATTAAATATTATCAATAATGAAATAAGCAGAAACAGTTAAGAAACATATTTCAATTATATAATTAAATTCAAAATTATAAAAGAAAATTACGAACTGTTTTACTGCTACAATTTTCAGTAAAAGCATTTATAAAAAATTAAGATTAATATCCTTATTCCATTCCTTACTTGCAAGCCAACTTTTTTACTGTTTCGTTTACGAAGTGTATAAGGAGAAAGCAGTGACGGACTGGATCTAAAAATATTGGTTGCCAGGAATCAATGGGGACCCACTCATATCTACAGTGCCATAATATATACATATTTTATTTTATTTATTTTTAAATACAATAAATTAAAGTTAATAAGTTAAAATATTGTATTCCTAATCTAAAAATCTATTACATATAGTATAATTAATTACAGTTTACAAATATTACACGCATTATTAGGAGTGAAATTTATGATTGAAATAATTTTGGTGGGAGTATAGTATACTGTATATTTGGAACTATACCGTTATTTTGAGAATTTTGTAACCAAACTGAAAATTAAGTGTGAGAGAGCATAGAAAATTTGCTAGAAAAAGAGTTCTTTCTTTTCCGTCTCTCTCGCAAGCGTAAATATGCTGGGGCCTATAATGACTCATGTGCAAGGGGCCCACTTGCCATCGGGCAAGCTGGCAACCTGGCCAGTCCGCCGCTGGGAGAAAGTCTTGCAATCTTCAAAAAATTCGAACTCGAGATGTTGACGAATCTCCACGTTTTAGACCTCCCCGAGTCCGAAAAACACAATTTTGGTATCATGTCTGTCTGTGAACACGATAACTCAAAAACGGTTAGACCGAGAGGGATGAAATTTGGCATTTGATCTTTACACACAATTTGTAGCTTTCTATTCAAATTTTGTACAAATCCGTCCGCGGGAAGTCTGTCTGTTCGTGTTCATGTGAATACGATAAGTCTAAAACTAAAATAGCTAGATGGATGAAATTTGGTATACAGTTTTATCAATCATCTAATTGTAGAAGAAAGAAATTTAAAATTCCCTGCCCTTGTAATCCTCTATCTTGTATATTTCATATAATTGTTGTGGTTATACTCCATTCACCTGTGATTCCATCCTGATATGCCACTACACCTGCATCTGCACCCTTATATTGCTGAATCATCTCCTCAGTGTCGAAAAATAAATTGGAACTAACCAACCTTTATCCCAATCTACTTCATAAATATCATATTATGATTAGACACTAGTTATGAAGGTTTCCATCCTCACGTTCCTATTCACCTACGTCAACTACCTTTTAAATGGTGAAAAAGGATTAAAAACAAGAAATTACTTGAAAAACAAAATTCACCACCGAGCTTCATTTTGGAAAGGACGATGATTTCCTCGATTTTTTTTTTTGGAAAACTAAAAAAAACTAAAATGATTCCATGCAAAACGAAAAAATTGCTTACATCGATTATATTTCTAAGAAAATCGAATCAAATTAAAACAGCATGCAGTTTCGTCCAATTGAGTGTATGGGCTGTTCAAAGTTTGGTGTCGGTATAATAACGGATACCAGGTCTGAAAGGTGGAACTTTACAGATGAAATCCAAGTCTCACAGAGAGCAGGGCTCAGTGTTCGAAAGATTCTCTAACTCAGCCTTAGCATCCGTGAACCCTCAGCAGACTGCGTATTTATATAAAACAGACTATGACTTTCAGGGTCCCAAGCGGTTCTCTACCAGGCCCTCAAGAGTAAAAGCCGTTGCCTACACCTCAGAAAATTTCTATATATGTCGCTACAAACGGACCACTGTTCGTTGGTGATTGGAGTGGGGAAGTTTGGAGAATGACAACTCATTTGTTCTCGTCATTGGTCAACATTCAAAATTACGGTATGTTCCAAAACTACCTTCATATAGCTTAAACCTTGATGATAATCTATAAAAACAACGCTGTAACAAAAGAGTAGACAAAGAGCAATGGAAATCTAGCATTGACGTTCCTTTATCTTGAAATTTCAACTATTTCTAAGTCAATGCTAGTTATGAAAATAATAATATCCTCACGTTAGTGTGGGTGGGAATTTGGAGAATGGTACACTTAAAATGGAAAGATTAAAATTACGAAATCCGTTCCAAACCGCCTCGTGTAGCTTAAAAAACTACGTCAATTTTATATGAAACAACAACATAACACGATAAATTAGAAACCCCAGTATTACACTGATAATCGTTTATCTTGTAATTTCGATTATTTATAGGTGACAAATTCAGAAAATATTATCTGAACAATTTCGTGATTCATTGATGCCAAGTTTACATACGTAACAAAGTGTAAATAATATTTCGCTACTTTTTTGACTCCAAAATTTTAAAATGTAATCAAATTTTGAGATTCTAAGTATTGCGCTAGATAAATTCTGAAAATAATGATATTAATAGTAAATATAAATTAAAATATAGCTCGATTATGATGCTTTTTCTACAATATAATCATAGGTTTCTTTTCTTTATAAATATATAAATAGGGAAGTATACTTATTCTCCTACAGTTTTGAGTAGATTCATTTCAGTCCACAAAAAATAGTAAAATTAAATATTCGCATAATTGATGTATGTTTAATTTTAAACCTGCTTTAAGAAATGACCCGCTATTAAAATGAAATGTAAATATTTTTTATTTTCTAGCAAATGAAAAAATATTCTGAAATGTTTACTGTATTTAAAAAATATAGAATTTAAAAATTGTGTTTGATATTTTATTATGATTGTAACTGTTCTTTAAGTTCTATCAAATGTTTATTGCATGGAGAAAAATTTTGTATTTCTGTCGCTGTGTTTTATTTGTAGCACAAATTCTTATTTCGATAGTAAATATTTACTTTCTTTTTCTTTTTGAGTTTAGTACTTGGGTAAGTTGATTATCGTTTAGCTTTCAATAAATGCTTTTTTTCTTTCATTATTGTATCGCAACTTTGAAAAAGGGATGTGATTATTAGTTTCAATCAAAATAATTTATATAAGTAGCCACAAATCTAGAATAACTGTAAATAATCTTCTATACGTATATTTAGTAAAATCTTTACATCTTGTTTAAAATCAAATTTATTATTGATGATAATTACAAAGTATAGACAGCAGGAATAGATGGGTTAACTAACGTATATAATCAGTGGCGGACTGGGTCTGAAAATAATGGGGCCCCTTATCTATATAATCATGCAGTAATTACATTAATAAATTATATGTATTTAATTTTTATATTTAATAATTATATTAATTTAAATCTACTCAATATTTAAGCGGTATATATTTAATTAATTTTTTTATTATATATTTCATTTTCCGCGTCTTTTGATAAATCCCTTTTTAACTTTAATTTTCTATGTTTAAAATATGACAATGTTTAAAATTATTTTGATTTTAAATTCCGTAAGTTAAATATTATATAAGAAACACGGACCTTGGGTACAGGGCTATTTTATTTATTTGCTTTAGAGAAAGAGTTCTTTTTCTCCCACTGGGGCCACGCCATCGGGCAAGCTGGCAACCTCATGATCCGCCACTGTATATAATAAGGCGCTACAAAAGAAATCGGTTAATCTGCCGTTAGCAGCAGAAACAGAAAAGAATCCCTTCTCTACAACAGGAAAAAAAAAAAAAAACTGCAATAAACTGCCACCCGTAGAGAACCGTTGAAAGCACCACTTTCGACCTTGGAAGAAGAATGCAATTACACTTTGGACAGCTTAGGGGAGGAGGGACTCTTCACGTTCTAAAGACCCATCGTTGTATTCAAGGTTTTCCGCATAGGGTTGCTTGAATTACTATACACAGGACAAAATATCGGTTTTCAAAAAAAAATTGACGTTTTTTTCGTAAAATCTTTAACCGTTGAAAACTAGTAGTAAACTCTTCATGCATATTTATTTTCTTCAAAATGAACAAAATTAGCTTTTATTACTACGAAAGGTCAAGAGCATCTGACCAGCACTTTGGGCGCCATCTATCTTCACCGTTACGTACTAAAAGAAAATTAAGGTAGTCGTCTAAAACATAAATCAAAATCATATCAGTACCGCTAATATCTATTGTTGGAGACCTAGAATTTTGTCAAAATGGTCGACATATCCTGTAAGTAATGTGTATGAAACTCAAAATTCTTAAAATGCTCTTAATATATTTTTAAAAATCAAAACCCAAAATGTTCATTTAAATTTCGTTAATTTCTTTTTAGTACGTAAAGGTGAAGATAGGTGAAAACTGAGAACCTAAAGGTATGCTCTTCTGGAAAACAACAAAGTATTAAAGCTGATTTTCCGTTCATTTTTTGAAAATAATATGCGTAAAGGATACAATAATGGTTCTCATTGATTAAAATTCTTTTTTTAAATGAGAAAACGTCAATTTTTTTGAAACTCGATATTTTGTCTGTGTATATTATTCATTTGACCCTATAGAAACATCAGATTGAATGTAGAACATTAATCCTCCTCCCTGCTACCGCGTGGTACATTCAACTCTCCAGGTCGTAAGCAAGCATTCACCTCACGGAAGTGATGCAATTTTTCCCCTGCTTGGCAGAGGTTTAACGGGTTTCACCAGCAACGCGATAACTCGGAGCTTCTTTAGCCAGCATGCCTGTATCTCTTCTGATGTTGAACTGTTTTGAGTTACCAACTTTGCTTTGACCTGACGAATAATTTATAAACTGAACTGTTTGATTTTTTTGCAGGAGGCTGTGGGAAAAGAACTCTTGCCAAAACGAATAAATGGCCTGTACCCAGGTCGTGTTTCTTTATAATATTTAACTTGCAGGCTAAAATCTAAATAACTTTAAACATGAACCGTTTAAACACTTAAGAAAACCAAAAGGGTGTTAAAGGGATTTATTTAAAACGCGGAAAATGAAATATATAATAAAATTGGTAAATATACTAATTTATTAAATATTATAGATTTAAGTAATATGTTAAATATAAAAAATTGGCTCACGTATGGTACTGTAATGTAAGTATTATGTTACTTTATTATTCTAGACTATGTGTAGACTACATTTTCAGTCGCCATGATTGCTATTTCGTTGGTTAACAAATACTATCTCGCTGTCTACTCTTGTGGTATCATCAATAATGGGTATTTATTGATTTAAGATAATAATTTAATTAATATAATGTATGAAGGTATTTTACCAGATGAAGTTATTCTGGCATTTGTGGCTACTTATCACTCATTATTTTTGTGATTGGCTTAATAATCAGGATCCCTTTTCAAAGTTGCGATACAATAATGAAAAAACTGTTCTTTATTTATTGAAGTGTGAAACGATAACTTGTAGTGCTAAACTCAAAGAGAAAAGAAAGTAAATATTTGATGTCGAAATATAAGTGATAACTTTAAATAAACACGGCGATATAAGCGCAAGAATTAACTATCCATGCAAAATAAACATTTGTTAAGAACAAGAACAGTTACAATCATACTAAAATTATCGAAGCGCAATTTTTAAGGTCTCCATGTTACCAAATACGATAACATTTCAGTATTTTTTTTTCATTTTGCTTTAAATAAATATTTACATTTCATTTTTTAACATGAATACTCTAAACCGAATATTTAGAGGTAAACTATGCATCGATATGCAGTATATTTAGTACCACTTGTTACCGGACTCGAATATCACCAAAACTGTGGGGCAAAATATGCTCTCCCTATTTATATGTTATAAAGAAAGCGAGAACTCATGAGCATACTTATGTCGTAATCGGCTTATTTAATTCTATGTTACTTGTTTGTCAATTATTTTCGGGAATTATCTGATTTCGGCATGACTCTTTAAGTCTCCAAGGTATTACGTTACAGAGTACTGAGCCCAGCGGCGAAATGTTACACTTTTGTTGTACTTTCAAACGGCATCGATAGTCGATAATTCGTTGAATAAACTATTTTCTGAAGTTGCATAAATAATCATTACTATAAACAAATTTATCGTGTAATAATACTGGAGTTCTATTTGCTCTGTGTCGTTACTGTTGTTTCATGTAAAATTGACGTCCCGGGCCACAAGCGCATACGAACTTGATTTTTAACGAGACTTTCATGTTACCTCTTTCATTTAGAATGTGCCATTCTCAAACTCCCGCTCATAACGTGAAGGACAGTATTTTCTGCTATACAACTTTAACAGCATTGTTTTCTGAAAATGATTGAGCCTAAAAAAAGATAAAGGAAACGTCATGCAGACTCCCATTTACTCTTTGTCTTACTGTTACAGCGTTGTTTTATATTGAATTGTCATCGGAATTTTAAGCTGCTGAAGCGATTTTGAACATACCTCGTAATTTTGAATGTTGATATGACATGGTGTCACGCCATTCTCCAAACTTCACTCACACTGGCGCGGCAGTGATCCAGTTTCGTTTGTAGCACTTGTTCCATATATAGAAAGTCGAAGACAGGCAAAAAATAAACTTTAATTTCTTGGTCGACGAAGCCGCTTGAGATTACGAAAGTCATAAATTGTTTATGTAAATACGCAGTCTGGGGAGGTTCTGTCATTGGGGTTGGTTGAAATCTCGACACTCTCTCGTTTCTGTCGGACTTTTGTTTCATTCAGCGAAGTCTTAACACTAGAACCTGGTATCCGTTATGCCGGACACCAACTTGAGCAGCTCTATTAATTCAATATAATTGACGGCTTTATGCTATTTTTTTAATTTTGATTCTCGTTTTCTTGAAAATACTCAATCGTGCGAGACTCGTTTTTGAAATGGAGATCATTTTGTTATTTTTCAAAAAAAAAAAATCGAGGAAATGTGTCCTTTCAAATGACTCGGTGTTATTTTGTTTTCAAGTAATTTCTTGTTTTTTATATCCTTTTTCGCCATTTAAGGTAGTTGACATGAATGATAGAACGATGAGATAGTAGCTTCATAACAGTGTCTAATCATAATATGACTATTTATCAATAGATGGGATAAGGCAGTTAGTTCAATTTATTTCCGACACTAGTATTCAGCAAATATAGAGGTAGGAGTCACGAGTGGCGCTGATGACATATCGGAATAAGGAATGCAGGTAATGGAAGCTGCTACAACAGTGATATATGAGAATAACACAAGATAAGAATTGCAAGAACGCGAGAGGTAAATTTCTTTCTTCTAATTAGATGATTGATAAAACTGTATATGAGCCTAAATCACCTAATATTTAGTTTTGAGCTTAGCGTACTCACATGAACGCGGTTCTCCCGCGGTTTCAATTTAGGTGAATGAAAACAGGTATTCAATCGAAGCAAATTTCATCCTCTCGTCTAACGTTTTTGAACCCAGCGGCAATTCTGGTGTGCCAATTTGTGACTGAACCGAGGCGTCTAAGCGTGAGGAATTCGTCAGCATGCGGTATTCAGTACGAACGTGCAAGACTTTCATCCTGCCGTAAACGAGGAGCGGCAAAAGACCCGGCTTCTGAAAGCTAGTGGAGATAAGGGTGTTAGTACAATTTTTTAGCGCTAAATGCTTTTACTGGTAATAAAGGCGCAGTTCGTATTTTCTTTTGCAATTTTGAATTTAATTATATGGTGAAATAATGTTGTTAACTTTAAACACTTCCTTTCATTATTGACGTAATGATATCGATAAGATATGATGTGTGCGTTGAATCTATGAAATTATCGGCTTCGGGTTGTACTAAAAGAATTCGAGCTGTGAAGACGGCATTGAAATGCACGGAGTTAATTTGCTTTTGTGTCGTAAATTAATTTTTTTTGATAATAGTTAAATATTTGTTATATTTAAGTCTTTTTTTATATATTACAGATTTTTGGCTGAGAACAATGCATTTTAGATGAAATGACAATAATATTACGGTTTTGACGATGGATACAACATCGGGAATTATTCGTCTCTGCCTTCTGACATATCATCTATGCGTCATCATTTGTCGACCAGGTTTAATTTGAATTTAGTTATATTAACGTCCCGTTTTAATGGCGAACTATTTTGAAGTTGAACCTCGTATTAACGGCTGCGTGGCTTTG
>BGPR01020193.1:712-28175 GCA_013235015.1 Araneus ventricosus
CACACACACACACACACACACACACACACACAAGGTGTAATTATTTATCTGACAACGAGGCGGAAGTAATTCCTGAGTTTTGAAATGCGAGTAGATTCTTTTTTTGATTCATAACTTCAATGTGGGATTAATGGGGACTCTATTCATCTACACGTAAGATTTAACCCTCTAACTGCGTATCCCGCGGGTTGGAAAAAAGTCTATTTTCTGCTGCATCCTGCGATTTTCATAGGTTAATGTGTTTAATTAGTACCCTTATAGCGTTGGATAATATTATACTAATAAAGCTTTGCACATAAATAACAACTCACATGGTTCAACGGTGTTTGAACAAGTTTGCAAACGTTGCAGCTAAATAGTGATTTTAAAAAATCCGCAGTCAGAGGGTTAACCCTTTGCTCTCCGAAAGATAATAAGATGCCTAATTATACACGTGTGAGTGTAAAGATTGATTTAGCGCTTTAGAAAGCTAAAAAATATTGTTATTAATTTGTTTCAATGCCTAAAAATTAATCTGTATTATATGGTTTTTATAAGAAGCGCTATCCAACAAGACTGTGTAAAAAATGTATCTTTAAGAATGTCAAGTCTGACTCGACATAAGAGTGCAAAGGGTTAAAACACCAAATTTATAAAGCAGAATATGTATTTTTACTTTAAGGATTTCATTTGACTCTATATTTAAAAAAATATATTTAAGTTTATATTTCAAAATTAATAAACTGAATAAACATGTTATGTATGTGTCAGGACATAGAACTACTGCGTTTAGATAAGCTAAACTGGCCCGTTGACAGAATTTCGGTATTGGGATTAGAGGTTTCAAAATTCGAGTCCCAATTCCATTGCACATCCTCTGTGTACCTGTGTCGGGTGCACGTTAAATAGGTTGTGGTCGAACGTTCCCCCGATGGTGTGCCGTAGAAATATGCCGGATCAACTACCATGACCGTGATCTGATCATGGTCAAGATTCTGAAGTCTGTCCGAAAATAATTCTCCTGGTGCTTCGAAACGGGGCTAAAAAATAAAACTAAACTGGGTTTAGCAACAATGATCATACGATATTATCTAAGTGTTATTTCTGTTGTCAACATTCCTATTTCTCAGGTAAAACAAAGGCTGGAACGATGAATGAGGCATCAGTGGATAGAATTTTTTTTACCGAATTCTGATATAGCATACTCTGTTTACGCAAAAACACATTGCCTGTTTAAAATTTTAAATTATAATATCGTGGATGTAACATGATGAATGCACAGCTTCCTCACAACATTTTTTTCTTCTTCTTCACAAAGTTAACCTACATAAATCACTTAACCTCACCTTGGTCACATTAACCTAACTTAGGTGAAACGTACTAAAAAACTCATTATTTCTGATTAATTACCGAAAATGACAAACAAAATATTCATGTTGAGTGATTGCATTCTGACATCAAATATTGTATACAAATAGTTTTTGGAAAAACGTTCGCATCAATAAACTGACTTTGCGATTTTGGGAATCCACTTCGTTGAGTACTTAGTTTCGACACGCCAACAAAAGGCAAAATCATCTTTCTTTCGGGAAGGGGAGGGGGGGAATTTGGTACATTTACTATAAAATTTTAAATTTCACTAAATGACCGTTGATAGACAGATCTTTATGCGTATCAACGTCCACTTTTGTTGGGCACAGAATGTTTGGCGCAAATATATAATGTTAAGTTAAACTATGTTTAACCGCCATTCAACCCTTTTGAGCGGCCAGGTTGGTCGTCCCCCAATTTCATTGAAGTGCATTCCTTTCGTCTCTCTGACCTTCGACCTTTTATTACGAGAAAAGGGAGGAAAGAAAAAACAAAAATTGAGAAAAACATCGGAAATCATATAAAAATTAATCATTCCTTTCCCATTGTGAAGAGAAAAGCAACCTTTGACCTCTACCGAGTTTATTTGAGCCTTTCAGGCGCTGATTCACTGACAAAGAAGCTGCTGATATGGGTTGTGACCATCAGCAAATGAAACTCTCAGCTCAACAGACTTTAGGAAAAAATAGATTAAATTATTGCCCATTCCTCAACAACTACCGAGGGAAAGATTAGGGATTTATTTTTCCAATTTAAAAAACAAAATCGGAAAAAAACTTATATCCGTAAAAGCTAAAAGGCAGTGGCGGTTTACCGCATAGGTGTTAGAGGCGATCGCCTTGGGCTTCGAGAAATTACGGAGCCTCAAAACCTATTCGACGTACACCTTAGTGGCAATGGCGAATTTGCGACTATGGGTAGGGTACGAATAGGGGCCTCAAAACAATTTTGTGCCTGTGGCCCCATAGTGACAAAATCTACCACTGCTGAAGAGTTGAAGCAAACACAAATTGCGTCTTTTTTCGAAAGAAATCAGTAAAGTACTTTTAACTTTAGGTGATTCTTAAAACTCGCTTTATCAAAAATATCGAATTAGGGCTTGTTTAAACGCGTACTTTGCACGTCCAAACGTGAAACCCGTTTAGAGCGACCACCCCTCTGAACGGCCATTTTTTTCGGGGAATGGAGGATGGTCGCTGTAGAGAGGTTTCAAAATACTTAACTTTGACATCGATAAACAACACTCTCCACTTTTCTCCGACAGATTCCGAATCTCTTCAAGTCGAAACATCTTCCTCCGACCGAAGCCAATGAACTCTCCCTCATTAATATTCTTCTCGACTCACGTAAATTCACGAAGCCTCCAAAATCAATGTTAATCTCTCCCGTTTCTTTCTCACTGTCACACGAGCGTGTCTGCTGTGACGAACTCTTGTCATCTAGTAGAATTTAACTCGTCTGACTGCCTCTCTCCCCACCCCCCGTTCTTTCCGGCGAGATAAGCTTCTGATGTTTTTCCGATATATCGAGTGCGATGGAGAGTTCCCTGCAGAGATATTTGCCTCCCTCTCCTGCAAATTATCGGTTTTTTGCGAACAACATGTCGCTTTGACTGTAGAAATTGCTTATTTATATCCTGCTCAGTTTATTTCGTCGGAAAGTCATTCGGCGAGATCGCATGCTGAGACAGTTGTTTGATATTCTGTACGAATGGTTGGGAAATGAGGAAGTAGGTGCTTTGGAGAATGTTTTGTTCTGTGGAAATGATGGCGCTGGTGATGCTGTTCGAATGCTTATAAATATTTGTTGGGTGAAAATGTTGCTACGTATTGGCTCGGATGCAATTCTTATTTCAGTTCTAGAAGAAAATACAGATGAATAATGTCAGTGAGTGTCTAAGAAATCAGTGTCTATACTTATAGAAGGAAGTGCGTGTGTGCGGTTTCCTGATGAATTTATCGCACTTATAGCCATGGAATTTGGCACACTTGTAGATTAAATGCACCTAGAATCACGAATTTTACAATTTAATGAAGAAATTTTTAATATTTATGTTGGTTTGTGGGATTATTTGCGCGTATTTGCCCATAGTATCTTTCAGCGGTGAATTGAGGAGGGAGCGGAAGCCCTGCCCCATCTATTTTGGCGGGAAAAATTAAATTTTTATTTTATTTTAGCTGATAAAAATTAGGACTTTTATGAAAAAAAAGCAACAGCGACCAGAAAAGTTAGCTAATTTTTCAGAAATTTTTTAAAAATTTTGTTGTCTACCCCACCCCCACCCCCTATTGTACCTGATACTTGTAGTTGTCAATAAATTTTTGCCCCTCCTCCTTATAACTACTTCTATCGTTTCTGATAATTGTAAATAAATGTCGATGTACCGTCGGATAAAATTGACCATTGTCATTCTAATGAAGTCTGTTTTAAACGTCTAACGCACTTCAGCGGTACTGATTTTATTTCCGTGCAATTGTTTTTTCAATTTAAAATATTTTTTTAAATGTTTTTAAGTGTATTTTACAATAATACTTTTCATTGTTTTAGTTGATTTGCTTATACACATGCAAGTTGAGGCAGTATTAAATACAATTTTTGTATGTACGTGATTATTGCTATAATTAAGAGTAAATTTTTAAAAATAATGTAAGAACAGGCGTATCAAGCCTAAAACTTTGTCGTATTACGATATTTAGGACTAGAGGTTCGAATCTCCTTTAAATTTTTTATTGTACTTTTTAGGTATTTTGGGTCGTGATGAACGACTAATGATTTCAATAAAAATGTTGATGAGTTCTGCTTGAAGAAATCACAGTAGGGAAAATTAAATTAGCTTATATTTTTAAAATTATTGCTTTATTCTATAAATGAAAACAACTCAAACAAAACCTATGCAAATATAAATGTTAGTAAAACTTTTCGAACAAATTTTCAATATCAAAAAATAGGGAAAGCCTAAAGTTTCCTATTCGTCTGAACTTTACAGATGGTATTATTTTCCTTAGATCGTTTGGTTTTTCTTCTTATCGAAAAGTATAATCAGTGTGATTCTGCGATTATGACTGGTGTAAACGTCTCCAACTAGATCAAAGAACATACTGAAAAGAATGAATCATCTTATTGAGGCTTATTCCTTCATTTTCTCTATCTGCTGAATCTCTCTTCTAAGTCACATCTAATCCAAGCCGAACGTGATCAAACAATATTTTCTGTGAATTACGTTTCTTTTCACAGGATTTACGCCTCTTTGTATGATTTATGAGATCTTCTATTATGTTTTCATAAATCTGCTAGACTTTAACAATTGCGAAAAAGCCTGTCTAGACTCAGTTTCAAATATTCTTATCGAATAATTGGCTTCTTTATTGCGTTTATTTTTGTTGGAATGCAAATGGAATCATAATTTGTATATAAAACAGTTATTTTTCATCTGAACACTTCTAACAAAAAGAAGGAAAAAACCGTCTGCGAATAAGAATGTGTTGAGGGGGAAGAATAAATAAAGAATGAAAAAACACCTGCGATTACAATAATATTTTTGCAAAGATAGACATTTTTTTTAATTTCCACTTTTGCTTTTATGATTATTAAGTAAAATTATTTAGTTCTGCAGTTTCTTCACTCTCCAAAATGGCTAAAGATTGAAGATGAAAATGGCCAGTATTTAAAAAAAATGCAGCACGTAATTACTTTTAAGAATGACCTAAGAGCATGAAAACATACAGAATGATAATGAGATAGCTCATGTGTAAAACTGAATAGTAATTAATCATTTCTTAATTATCTTATTCAGTATGCTTCTTACTTCCAAGATGACTAACATTGTTTCGCCTGTCTAAAAATGGCAATTTTAATTTTGTATTTCAATTAAGCGAGCAAAATAAGCCTCGGCTAGTTAAATAAATATATTTTCTTGTGTCTTACTACATGTAAAAGAATTTGTGAGCGATTAATTAACTTTTTAGTTTTTCTTGTGACTCAACGAAATATGATAATGGAAAATAAATAAAACATTTCATTGTTTTCGATGACATTTAATAATCTTAATTCCAAGAAGTGTTTTGTTTTTCCTTGCAAAGAAACGGAAAGTATGTCTAGTTTTTGAATGCAATAACTTAGTGAAAGAGGCTGTAATAATGTTCTCTAATTGAAGTTCTTATCCATTTTTTCATTTTTTGTACACTTATATTTAACTTGTCATGTTTATAAAGATGGAATTTTGCTATCAATTTTTTTTTGCTCATTTACTGATGATAGAGCTTTTAAATTCTGTAGACTTGTGTATTCTTGGTGACAATGTGCTACTTCGGTATTTTCGGAACTTAATAATAAATTAAATGGTTAATTTAATTAAATTTTGATTCCATGAAAAAGGATGCACCTGGTAGTGAATTGGAGAAAAATTAAATTCAAGAGTCCATAATATTTATAATGATAATGATTATAAATTAGTCATGATTATAAATCAATGACTAAAGAGTAGAAAACAATTAAAATAAAAAAAAATAACAAAACTAACATTATTTTTTATTTTGATAACAATATGTAGGGAAGGAATACACTTTCATCGATTTCTCAGCATTAACTCTCCAATGCGAGAAATATGTAGTGTTTACTAATATTATTTAAGCCCAAACGCCACGACATTATTCTTTTAATAAATTCTTTTTATTTATTGAAATCAATGATAAAATTTTAATTTCTGTTTAATCAGTATGAATAAAAATAAGACAGTTTACACTTTATTGCTGTTTCTGTTATTTCTAATCGCAGTGATAGAGAAGGACTTTTGTGTTTGTGATTTATGGGCTATATTATTTTACTAGCCGCCTTTGGAGACCAGCTGGGGATGATGGCTATGTTTAATTTCAATTAAATTTCTTGTACATAATTTGATATTCATACCTTCCTAAACAAAGTATTTTTAAACTAATTGTGGCAAACATTAAGGCGATATTATTTTAGAAGCCTTAAACATGCTCTAATAGTTGTGTTATGAACCTCTCTGAAAAAAACCAAGTCACATGACGTCACATTTTCATGAAAACATAACTGTCTGCGATATTTAACACCTGACTGCACGTTATGTTTTACGGTGCTGTTTCTTACTCCCCATATAAAATGCACAGTTTATTCCGACATTAAAATATGCGCCACATTTTACTCGTATTGTACCGGTGGCCCAGCGTGTAGTGTTTGAAAAAGAATCTAATAGATGAAGCTAGCTGCTTTCAGTTGAGACTAAAATTGGCGCGCATCATCATCAGAGCGGGCAATTGTATAGATGTGTGTTTCGTTAGCGAGCGGTGAGTTTAAGTGTGTTCTTCAGTTGTGATTGCCACAAGCGAAAATGAATAAATATTGAACAGATGTTCGAGTGTTTATTGTGCTTGAAATGCCATGAAAATGTTAAGTCAGTGCAACGGGCATGGAAGGAGGAGTTTCCCAAAAATAAACTGACCGAACAAACGGACTATAAAAATGGTAAGCCAAATTTCGAGTTTTCGCAGTGCTTCGTTTTTTCCCCCTCCACGTTTGTCATCAAAAATGTGTTTCAATTCTCTTCTTTAGGCTGTATGACAAGTTCAAACGCACTGGATTGGTGCAAGAGGACAAAAAAGAAATGTCCACGGCCACTGCTTCTGTGGCCACAGACGGAGCAAAAGAGCGGGTCCACGATTTTTTTGCTGTTAATTACTTACCATGCACTTAAACTCACCGCTCGCTAACGAAACACACACCTATACAATTGCTCGCTCTAATGATCATGCGCACCAAGATTGGTCTCATTTTCTCGAATCTAGCGCCATATATTAGATCGTTTTTCAAACATTACCCGCTGGGCCACATTGTACGAGCACGCCTAACATCTTGTTAGCTGGATTGAAACATGCTGATAAAAATTAAATAATAAGTATAGTCGGATATATTGTTATGGTATTTCGGAATTAACACTTTAAACTCCACGTGAAGCAAGTGTGTCTAACAGGAAATGTATTTGTTCTGGCCGTGTGAATCACGCATGCTTCATGTGAAACCTTTTGCTTTTTTATCCGCAGCTCAGAGACGATTCACACTGGCCATATAAATACATAATGGCAGGTGAACGTGGCATACCAAACAAAATAAGAAGGCTGGCTTACGTAAAGGCAGCCAGTTTAATTCTAGGACGTCACGGGAAACAAATTTACTTTGTTCGCTTGACTACATTCAAAAACATTATTTTTGACAGTTTTTGTCAAAAAATAATTCTGACATTATTTTCATGATTGTGCATGATCAGTTCTTTCCCGTGTCCCAGCAGGTCAAAATAATTTTTTTAAAGGTGGTAATTAACGTTTTAATATCTTAGAGGGCTTTATTAATAGATTTGACAAACAGTTTGAGGAAAGAAAGTAAGAAAAAAAATACATTTCGATATTGCCAAAGGACGTGAAAAAATATATAGAATTTTGATTCCTTAGCTTTCAACAATGGAAGAAAAACACACGATTAAATATTCTTAGAAACAATGAAAACGGTTTAAATTTCATTGCGAAAATTAGAAGCATTATTGCAAAATACAAATAAAGATATATATATTTTTTAAAAAAAGTCATAATTCAAGATAAAACTTAACAGCAACTAAATTGATATCATTAAAAAGATATTTTTTTGAATTTTAAGATGTCGTAAAAATAATTTTAGTGTGTTAATATTTCCGGAAATAAGTTATAAAATTATAATTAAATTTGAAAAAATCGCTCCAAGGCGCTCATTCCCATCCTTTAGAATACATCTTGGAAAAATTTGTTAGTTTTAGGTCAAACGGTCTGTATTGGCATGAATGCATCGTTTTGGCGCAAATATTGTAAAATGGACACCACACTTCAAATGGTTCTTACATAAATATTTTCAATTTTTAATATTAGAAGAGATGTACGATAGTGAGATGCACAATTTGTTTCGCGAAGGAGTACAACACTATAGCTCGGTTATATATAAATTTATCATAACTATACATAGAGTGCAGTCACATTTGTGTATTTGTTTATTTAAAAGACCAACCGAAATTTCATTACTACGACGCTTCAAAGACAACAGATGGACGCTTGGCAGTTTTAGTTTTCCGTTTAGTAGTAACGCCCCGTTTCGAAGCAACTCGAGGGCTATTTTGGGACGTACGTCGTAATTTTGAGCCACGTTCGGATGACCAGGACGATACCTGAGCAGGTAGCCCCTCTCCAAACTTCAGTATCACACCAAAGGGAGATCGTTTGACCCCCCACGTATGATCTAGCGTGCAACAGGCCCCATACATATCGAGTGAAATCGGTTTCAAGCCTGAAACCCTCCTTACCACTAGGCCACCGTGCCCCCCCCCTTCGGCTTCGGGATAGGAGGGACATGCGGGGTTATCCTCCATGCATACGGATCTAGTTCACGTTAAATTTATCATGGGTCAAGCTCTCTCCCGCTGGTGTGGAGCGGAAGTTTGGGAGATGCTGGCTCGTCCTCGCCATCTGCCTGCGGTTCAGAGTTACGATGTCTGTCCCAAAATACCCCTCGAGTTACTTCAAAACGGAAGGCTAATCTAACTACATTAAATTAAGCAAAGGTTACGGAACCGAGAACTGCATGTTTAAATCAACAGAGCTTCGGCTGAAATTCCACATCTCCTTGATTTTTGCGCCTGTTGTTTTATTTTGTCATTTATAATATAAATTTTAAATTCTCTATTTTATTTTGTTATGCGGATATTATTGACTAACTCAAAGAGATCCCTAATTATGTTCTGAAAGATAAACAGGTGCGATTGCCGAGCCCTGAACCAATTCATATGTTGTAGAACACATTCTATAATAAAAATTAAGAATGTGGGTTAAGGCAAGAGATTCCAAAGTAAATATACATTTACACTTATTTAAGATACTGGTTGGCAAAAAAACTATCATAACTAGGAACATAATCGTGAATGATGATCCAATTATTTCTTGCACGAGATTGTATTAAAGAAAGATGGCCGAAGGATTTAATCTTACAAAATCATCTCTTTAAACGTGCCTGGACACTTATCATAAATTTATAAGAGTGAATATCAGTCTTCTTCTAAAGAGTGAGGTTTGAGACAACTTCTTTTTAACCAGGAAATAAAAAATGCACCTTCGTTATTTTAGTACGTTTGATATAAAATATTATTTAATTTTTTGAGAAATATTTTGCTTATTTTGCTGTCTTGTTAAGAGATTGATAGAGATATATTTAAGATTGGATGGATGATTAAGAGGTAGAATTTTAAGTAAAAGATTTTAAAAAAAGGATTCAAATCAAATAGTATCAAACATTTGCAAACTAAGCGAGATCTTAAAATACAACTCGGTCCTTTCTAGTATCATTTAGGTTCCTTCTGAAGCTCCTGGGAGCTTCGCTTGCTAAAATGACGATAATATTTCCCTTACAGAGACTTAATGTCTAAATTCCATAAGTGATACTTAAATTCCAAATAGTTATGCATAATATTAACTCTTCGTATGTTTCAAAAATGAAATTCTAATTTATTTATCATATTCTATACAGAGCTTAGTAAGCATTATATTGTATTGTATTGTATTGTATTATATTATATTATATTGCTTTTTTAAGCAATTATTTTCAAAATCTGCAATTTTGATGTTGACGAATTCTATTTCTCATTATTTTAGAAGATTGTTTTTTAGTGGCGAAAATTAATTTTATTTGCGTATAAAGCAATTTCAAGCCATGTTATTGAATATTATTGCAGTATTGAAATGACATACGATGAAATTCATCTCATGACATAAAAATATCCGAAATTGATACAAAAAGAAAAATAATAACCTTCCCATTTCTTGCTTATCTCTCTTTTTTATTCTTAATTGGTTTGCTTTCTTCACTTGACAAGTATTTAAGCGAAATGGCATTCGATATTAAAATTGACAGAAACACATTGCGAGAAAGAAGCCAAAAATGCCCAGATTTAGTATTTCACGTATTAAATAACCTCCTACACCCAAATAACGCAAGAATTCTCATGAGAATGTCCAAAATCATTATTTTATTATACCATAGAACTTAAAAAGCCATTTTCGTTCGAATGCGCTAAACAAACAAAGAAATGCATTAATAAGAAATAAGAATACAGTCTTGAGGGAACAGAGGTTTCTTTTTCTTTCGCCAAATTCTAATCATTTCATTCAAAAAAGGAAAGTGCTTTCTTTCCGTTTTAATAAACGACATTAAGCAATTTCCTCTGCAAAACGGGGCCCAGTCTTCGTTCATTACCTGTGAATCTCAGTTTATGAGAACGTAAATCTGTTCGTCTCGGAGAGCTTTTGGCAAGAAAAGATAAAAATTCCCTCCCTTCAGTTCTTCGGGAAAAGAGCTATTAATATGCTAATTAAGTCGGAAAGCGACAGAATTTTCCCAGAAATAATAGCTTTTAGCAAAAATAATAATGGGAGAATTCACTAGAAGTTATCTGACCGTATTCTTTTATTAGGAATTTCACGTCACTGACTTTGATAACACAGACGGATGAATACTTTTTTTTTGCCCTATATTTTTTCTATATTCTTTTCTTTCTGCAACACATATGCAACGACGAACTATCTTAAGGGGACTATTGGACCTTTAACAACGAAAAAGCAACTCAAAAATAGTGAAATTTCAAAAATTTATAATGTGTCAAATACTTAAAGGATTTGATAATTTTTTTTACCGCGATGAAATAAGACAGGTTTCTTTATCAATATGAATTTTAAAGTCAATATAAAATTTTAAGCATTGCAAACATATATATACTGTTACGAATATGGAATGTCGCTTCCCAGCAATGTTAGTCTTAGTGTTGAAAAAAGACATTTACAGATATTCTTACTAGCTATCGGGGGTAGGTCAAGCCCTGCCCTTGGCTACGAAACTAGAATGCTCTGTTTTTGCACCAATTCCTTCTTCATTCTGTTTGGAAATATATACGTGGAAAATTTCATAACGATACGATGAAGAATACTTCAGGAATCCTGCGTATAATCTTTGAAAATATAGTTTTGAGATAGAAGCATTTAAATTAAAAAATAATTTACTAAACATCTAATATGTATTGAGATGGTATTTGGCAATATCGTCTAAACTATTTAAACAACACCAATCTGTAACACTTAAAATGCTCAGAATGATTTGAGCTTTCAAATAAAATCATAAAAAAATCTATAAAAAGGAACCTTTAAAGGTTCTATAACCCCTTAAGAAAAACCGAACTTTTAAATTTCTTTAAAATGGCAATATCTTTAAAAATAAAATCAACCCTCTATAAAATGGTATCTCAGTAGGTCAGAAACGAGCAAACGATATTTAAAAATCGCCTTCTATTAAACCAAAATATTTACATTCATTCTCAGATGACTTTTCTGCATTCAACGGTTTTAAATGAGCAGATTTTAATGACTACTTATTCTTCTGTCGTTTAACCCTTTCTTAGGCTGTGGTAACTTTACTTCCCACCCAATTCAGCAATTTTTAAATGCAATTTTAAAGGTTGGCGTAAGTTCTCGCCAAATATTTCGATGAAAGAAAATCCTAGACGTTCCAGCTTCTAATACCAAACCACAACTGTCTTGACTTGGTAATCAATTATTAATTTAAAAAATTAATTATCAAAAAATAATGTTATCCAATAAGGCTAAATGAATTTCTTTCTCTTAAATTAATCTCATTCCCGAAGTTATTTTATTATACCACTACTGGAAAAAATGGCTAATTAAAGGGTTAATCTGAATGTTGAATATTTCCCACTATGTTTCTCTCCTATTCTTTTCTTTCTGAATAACATACGTAATTTAGAACTGTTATAAGGCCGTTTTCTCCTAGTAGTGGTATAATAAAAAACTTAGGTATTGAGATTAATTTCAGAAAAGAAATTCATTTAGCTTATTGGATGGCATTAATTTTTGTTAATTAATTTTATTAATTAGTAATTAATTGCCAAGTCAAGGCACTTCGTTATGGTTCGAGATAAGAAATTGGAACATCTAGGTTTTTGTTTCGGCGAAAACGTTAGCGAGAACTTACGTCAACCTCAAAAAATGCATTTAAAATTGATTAACTTGGTGGGAAGTATATTCCCACGGCCTTAGAAAGGATTAAGAGGAACTGAAATTTTCTTTCTGAAATTTCTTTTTGACTTAAATAAAACCACAGTCTATACAATGGAGGCTTGGCAAGTCAGATGCGATCAAAAGATAGATAAAAATTCCTTTTTAACTGATATATATTAAACCAAACTATTCACATTCAATGTCAGATTAAATTTTCTGCGTTTTTTCACGGTATTAAAAGATCTGATTTTAAGGATTGTCTAATCTGCTCTCGTTTAATTCGACAGATGAATACTTTTTTCACTATATTTCTCCTCAGTTCTTTTCTTCCCGAAACTTATGTCGTCGCTGTTGTTATATCAGAATGTCGTATGTCCAAAACCATACACAACAAAACATACGAAATTATGATGCAACAACTGAAACCACTAGCAACATGGCATTTTGTGACAGCATGCAACAATCACATATCACATATAACAATCTGACGGCACATATAGCTAACCTATGCAAGTTTTATTCATCAATAAGAAAGTTTTGGTAAATTTGGACTTCCGACCTTTTGATATAACAGTGACGATATGCAGTGACAAACAGATTTAAGAAGAACTGAATTTTTTCAATTTCTTTTTTTGGTTAACACGTTCACGCCGGCGCGTACCACCGGTGGTTCGCACTTGAATGTTTCATTAGGCGGTGCGCACCACCAACAATTTAGTTCCTTTAGTAACTAGAAAAAAATTTCCATATAGATTAAAATTAAAATAATGAAAATTTAACCTATATTAATTGAAAAAGTAGGCTTTATTCTATTTGAACTCAATATTATAAACATATTACAACAATAGTGATAAAAAAATACAGAACAACCTTGGTTATCATTGCGGTAAAATTTAATTTTTCGCTTTAGTTCGGAGCCGCCCGATAAAGCAAAGTGCTCTTAGAGTAGCCGCCCATGGGAGAGAAACATGAATTGCAGCATCGGCGTGAACTTTTTAAACAAAACCATAGTCCTCTATGGAGTTGGCAACTTAGTAGTATTACAAAAGATATTTAAAAATTATTTATTAATTTCTATTAAAAAGAAATATAGGGAAACCTCTTTAGTACGTCTTTCAAGAAACCACTCCGAAACGACGTACAATCGAACATTGGTTCATAATGCGAAAACCTCTTAATTTAGCAGTGTATATTGTATGGTATGTGCCTACTTTTCAGAAAGATTTGATAATCAGTTTGATATAATATTATACTTATAATTTAAGACAATATTAATAGATTTTAAAATATTTTAACATCTTAAAAAATTCCCAACTTTTTAATATAATTGAACAAAACTTAATGATAATTACACTTCTATTTCAATAACCCATCTTGAGTTACCATATATAGATATTTTTCATTTGGAATTGTTACCCAGAACATTTTACAAAGGTATAATTATCATTATTGAATATTTTGTGATATCGTAGAATATTTTATTACAATAGATATAAATTAAAATGATTATTTTCATTGCAGTGTTCTTTTTGGTTTTTCTTTCTGTTTAGGGAAGTTTGCAATGAAATGTTCAAATTTTAATTTGGTTTTTTAAAAATGCTAATTCCGATTGTCATGTTTGATTTTGGATTCTAATTAAATTACTGCAAATTGAATTTATGTCTTTCTTCTTTTCTCATAATAAAAAATTATTTTCTATTATAGCTTAAAGCGTCGGATGTACTTGTGGCAACTTGGGCCACAGTAATCTCTAGAAAGGGAATTTTTTAGTGCGCATCTTCCCTATCCGATGGGAAATTCAGTCAGTCTGAATAAAACATAGATGAGAGGGGTCTGAAGATGAAATCGGTGAATTGGACGATTTAAAATGATTTTCTAAATGTTGTGTAGCCAGATGTGTTTGTGTGGTATTCGTGATCGTCAAAATAAATAATTAAAAGTAAAAAGGACTATTTATTTGCAAAAAATAAAAGGAACACACGAAATCAACTGGACCTCGGGTTTTTATCGTCACAGCACTATAGAATGTTATGTCGAAGTTATGTGAAATTATAAAGATTTTTTTTTAGCAGTGGAATAAATGAAGGGTTTAAATTAGACTAAAGTAAGAAGGCGTACTAAGGAGGCTCCATTGTATTTAAATTTAATGTCAGAATTAACTTTTCTGCACTTTAATGGTTTTGAATGGAAGTTGTAATGTATGTTAAATCTTCTCTAATACTGTTTAATGGAGAAGCGCTGGTGAATTCATTGGAAGAAATTGAGAATTTCTCAACAGAAAACATAGATAAAGATGATTTAAATGCCATATCTATGAAACTAGAAACAGAGGTACGGAAGAATGTAAGTTTGTGATTACAAATATTCAAATAATCAGTAGTTTAGAAATATTTTTAATAAAGCATTTTTAAAGATTATTACCGCGATATGAATAAGATTAACTTTCAACAGATGCAGGAAAATTATCAGATTGTTTTTGTGTTGATAAAGTGAAAAGAGAGGTATAATTCAAAATTATATTTAAGTATGTTAATCGTATAAAATACCAGGAAATACGAAAAATTACGGCTACTAATTATAGAAACATATTTCGTGCAAAACAATTACTAGCTGTGAAGAACTAACACAAGGATTTGAATATGAGATTTTCGGAGAGGGAGATTCCATTCCACCATAAATGCAGCCAAATTTGTTTAAAACAGAGAATTACACGGTATTTACTGCCTTTTCCGTTTTTTAAATTCATTGGCGCATAAATACAGATAAAAATTTATTGTTATTGTTTAGCAGCATTCTGAAGATATTGAGGAATAGAATAAAATAAAAACCTTAGGGTTGTTGAAGTCTAGATATACCAGCATATTTTGCCTTACATCTGCTAATATTTAATCAAAATTAACAAATATTACTTTTTTGTTCCGTATAATTCATGAGCCAAGCGACTAAGCCGATTCTTCTAATTTCTTATTACTTTTCCATTTTTTCTCAAAGTAATAAATACATTTATACCTTATAATGATTAAAATCCATGACATTGAATTTAATTGCTCCAAGACAAAAAAGTTCCAGTGCTAAAACCAGCACACAGATACAGCTAGGAACTTTTGCCAATAGCAAACATATGGATCCAACAACAACTTTTCTCAACGGAAGAAAGACAGCAAAAAATATCTATTTAAAAGGACATTTAATTGTAATGGCATTATAACAGTTACAGAATTAAAAGGAAATTTGTTCCATTTCATTCATGGGTTTATAATTGTTGTAATGTTGTAATTAACTCTGGAATTACCCAATGGTAATTGCTGTTACCATTAACTGGAAATTTGAGGGATGATTAAAGTGACCATTTATTTTTCTCTCAAAACGGGATATTTTTTTAATTTTTAGGGAATATGTGAATTCAAGAAAACACACATTTCTTCAGTTCTTATTTATTAATGAAAAGAAACATGAAAATAAATAATTCATATGATCTTGCATTTTTCTGAAGAGCAAAGTTTTGCTTCAGTATATTTGGTGCAGATTTTAGAAAAGAATGAAATTCTTGGCGGGATTTCTTAAAATTAACTTCAGTAATTAACGTTACTTTATAAATTGCAACTTGTTTCTACAACTTAGCCACAAGAAAAAAAGATCCTTTACACGGAGGCATTAGTGCCGGGTAGACATAGAATATATTGAATAATTATACGAAAGTTCGTACGATTCAAATTATTGGCGTGAAAGTGTTTGGACAGTTAAACCCAACGACTTTCGCTTAAACTATTCCCAGTGTTTCATTCTGTCACTTCATGCTGTGTAATGTAGTTACAACTAAGTGTTAGATAGCAGAATTCTGACCAACTTACATATGTGTGACAAGTATAGAGCATGCTCCGTCATCGCCGGGCTACTAGACATTACCGTAGGAGTTTTTGATTTTTGGCCTCTTCTTGTTTGAAATTGTTATCGTGAGTTGCTCTCTTTCTGAAAACGGGACACTTTGCGTCCCGAGAACGGGACGTATTCTTACATTAGGCATGATGCAAATCTCAATTTTTTTATGTAGTTTACTTTTCTTCTTTATATTTACTGTTCTCATAAATTATTGTTAACTAATATCACTTGGTCTAGCGTAATTAACCAAGTCCATGGGCCAAGAACTCGTGAGAATTGTGTCAGCTTCGCTTGGTCAAAGCGACCAAGAACATCTAGGTAGTATTTGATGTGGAAGTCTGAATAAGTTCCTATTGGGTTAGGTTGTCTTCCTGGAGGTCTTTCAGTGGAAACTGACCTACTTTTGTGTTTCTTTCGGAGGAAAAAATCAGGAAAATGTCTAAGAGCCAAGCGGCAGCCAGAAATTCGTTGCTAAAACGCATATTGGTCTACCAATTTTCGAATAATTCTGGATAAAAGTACAGCTAGGATAGAACCCATGATCTTTTTCGTCTTATTCGAATTTTTCAACTGTGCCTTGCCTTAACTCACTAGGCGACCAACGCAAAAACTGACTTCATAAAAGTAATGGCATTGCAATTTTGAATAAGTTGTTTTATTATCGAAATGCAGTTTTATGCAATTACTCTAGAAAAGAGATGTTATAGGCCAGCAAACTCCAGAACCATACTTTTACTAAACGACGTTTGCAACTTTGTCCACTTCTGTACTTAATTTACAGGGACTTCATTGATACGCAATAAATGAGCAACGTCGCTTAATGCAGTTAAGTCGCATTAGGCCTAGCTATGAACTTGCGTAAACATTCACAAGTACTCAAGAGAACGATTTAAGTTATTAAAAATCTTATTTCCAGCTGAAAATGATTTGTTCTTTCACCGAATAAAGATTTATGGCTAATTTACTCGATAAACAAGGTACTAGGAAAAGTGGGATTTAGTTTTACGTTAAATAACAAGAGCCTCGTATATTTTCATTACCTAACTAGCTGACGAAATATTGATATCTGAAGTTTTCCCTTTCATTCTTTTTATGCCAGTCGTAAAATCTTTATCGGGACGATAAAAACACTTTTACACCTTCGTGAGCGCTCTGGATACGTTCGAGCTTTCTCTCCAACCTGCCCTCGTCTATTCATCAAAAAAGAACAGAAAAAAATCGTCTTGCTTAGTTCTTCACTTCATTTAGAAATCGAAAGAATAAGAAAAAGAAAGTGATGAAGAAAAAGAAGTGGAAAGAGTGATTGGATAGCTTTACATGAAATAAAGTTTTCAGAAGGGATTTCAGTCAAGACAGAACAGTTCATTATTCGAACACTTCAAAGGACTTTTTTTCATTCTTCACTTCAATTGGGAAGGAGATGTAAGAAAGCTAATCTAATATAAGAAGATCTTCCTTTAAGCTAAATTTTTGTTTCCCCTCGAAATGGAGAGATTTTTAAAATTGTTTTTATTTTCAGTTTATTCTTTCAAACTTTGTGGAATTATCATATCAATAAAAGTCTTAATAATAATAATATAAACAATATCAGTTTTATTTCAGTTGAATTAGATTATTCCCGTTTTGAATTTGCATAAAAACTATACTGGGACCGAATTCCATATTCAAGACGTGGTGATCACTAGAACGGTACGAGTCGGTACGCCGTTTTCGAAACCTCCACACCACACCAACATGAAGAAATATGACTCTCGATAGCGGATTTAATGTGCATTAGAATCACGTAATGGAGAATATTTTTTGGTACCTAGAATCAAATCTCCGATTCTCGAATCAAGAAAGTCTCTACTAACAGACCACAGCAATCTCCAATCATATTAGGAGTTATATACAAAGCAGGGATACTAATTAATTTTATCAGTTTGATAGAAGGTAATTATATAATGTGTTCAAAATATTAATAGTCATAAAGTAATGTAATATTTTTTTAAAGTTTTTTCAAACAGAATACACTCATTTTATACGGAACTCGACTTCGTAATCTTATAACACATTCAATCTATAGCCGAGATCCATCCTGCTCTTCTATAAATTCTAACTACGAATTCTAACTACGAATTCTAAATACGACTTTGTTTAATGAAAACGTTCTTTGTTAATATAATATTTAATGGATCGTTTTTGTTAATATTATTGTATTTTTACCTCTATCTCAGTTAAAACTTTTCTTATTTTGTTATTATATCTTTGTTTAATGACCATTTTATGAAAATTAAATGTATAGCAGTAATGTCCTAATCTTATACATTTAATTTTCAGAAAACAGTCCTTATACAGAGTCGTATTTGTTCTTAAAATGACATTATGTAAACTAAATGTACATCATACCAGAAGGAGGTCTAAAGAAAACTGTATTATCAGTTGCTAACGTTTCTTCGGAAACTTTTGTATGATATGAACTAGATAGAAATAATTCTTCTGTGATGCAAAATGATGCGCTTTTATATCCCTATAAAAGTTTTATAGAAAGTTTTTATATCAAGTATTTTATATAAAGTTTTATTTTAGTTTGTGACAAGCAACTTTTCATGTAAATAAAACAAAAATATCTTCTATAATATTATTGGGTATGGTTTTATCATATGAAAAAAAGATATTATCGTAAAAAGTAATTGTATGGAGATTATGCAATCACAGTACAAATTTAAGAGCAAACTTTTAGTCTTTCAGATCTATAATGCATTATGCTGAACCAACGTCACGTTTTGAAGCTATAAGATACTATATGAGCACGACACTTAGCCGGCACTCCAACTCGAAACTTCCATGTCAACACGTTTTGACATAGCACAGTCTTAACGCGTATCAGGCCAAAATTCACGATGGGTCTTCGATGGAATTGGATCACGAACCCATGATGAGCCGACCATCATAGCCCAAATAAATTCTCATTCCACCATAGCATTAACCGCTTTCAGAGTTCCTCTAGAATTTCAATATTAGAATGTGGGAAAAAGAACAGTTCAGTATCGTTATAATTTAGTTTCTACTGATATTTATTATCGCCTATAAAAGTTTGGCCTGATAGATTTAAAATAGATTGGAGAAGGAACGCCATTTACTTTGTAAGTTCCATATAAGAACCATTAGGTCTGCAAGAACCTTCATTATCTGAAAAAAAAATTTCAGATAAAGAACTTTTATTTTAATGAACATTTATAGCAACGAATATGCGTTCTGTTGACCACCTTCTCTAATAGCAATTGTCTGCTGAGTAATTAGAAATAAATCAGAATATATTACGAAATTTTGCATTTGAGATTAAGTGTGTTGAAGAGGGATATATTAAATATTCTCTCCGTCTTTCACTACATTTCCGGTTGCTTTCCTCTAACTTGGTTACCGTTCCCGTTGCATCACAGCTGTCATCAGAATCTGTTGGAACTAAAAGAATTTCCTTCTGTCAGAGTGCTTTACTGGGTACAAGTTACATTTGAAGAGAAAGACACAAGGGAAATAGAATCTGTGTATAAAACAAGATTGCACTTCAACGACGATGAGTTTCTGTTACAGTTTTCACTTCTTAAATAATGGATGCGTATAGAGTAGCTTCATAACGAGGTAGTACTCTATCATATTAAATGGATACACAGGGTGGTCATAAATTATTGGACCCATTTCAAAAATTAATAAAAGAAGTAATAATCTTACAACTACGGTTTTTAAAAAATGAGAGCGCATTTAAAATTATTTTCAGATACGTAACGCGCTGTTACAGCGGTCTAAGTGGTCGTGAATTATTGGACATCTCCCATTTCTGAGGTCCATTAGCTGCGCGACTATTAAAGCTAGAAGAAAAATAAAAGCATGGATTTAAAGAGAATTTTACGCTCTTTAATTTGTTAAATAAACCGCGGTTCGAAAACTGAATAGTTTTCGAGACATTCACGAAAAACTAAAAAAAAACAACAACCAGGAAACGCGCATCGGCTTCTGCTGATCGGTAGCCATTGCAAATGGAAATCTATCGCTGTAGCAAATTTAGAACACCGTAATGGTACGCCATCTATCTAAAAGAGACTTTTTTATTTGCTCTCTCATTTATAAAAAAAACGCAGTTATAGCATTGTTAGTTTTTTCATTAATTTTTGAAATGGGTAATTTTTGAAATGTGAATTAGATAACCGAAAACCGCAAGGAGATGGATAAAATTTGGTATGGGTTTACTGTAAGAATTGTAAATTTGTATCAATATTTGCACCAAATCCGTCAAAGGATTGACTGTTTGTCTGTCATTGAGAAAATATGAAAGCATTAACACAGAAACGTATTAAGGTAGATGGATGATAGAATGTTAGTATATGAGCCTTATTACAAAATTTTAGACCTGTATCTAATTTTGGACTAAATCTGTAAAAGGGTAGACTGTCTGCCTGTTTGCCGGTACGTATGTATGTGAACACAAAATCACAATAAGCAAAACAGATGAAATTCAATTTGTGATTTTAACACTAAAATTATACATCAAATTTTGCCCATAATCGGTAAACGGGAAGAGGCCCAATATTTGCTATACTACGAAGCTAAGCACAAAATTCTCCGTACAGTGTGAGTATACAAGAAAGCCAAGGGAGAACACTCGGGAGTGTTTCTACCAAAGCAAACACTACTGACGCATGAAAAGGTGCATAAGCCAATAGATGCATAAATTCTATCAAAGCCCAACAAATTTTAACTTAACTCTCTAAAGCTCAAATAAATTTAAAGAATACATCTCAGTAAAATTCCGTTTAAAATACCAATATCAAGATAATTATGAAATAAAATTAAATTTAAAAAAAGTTTATTTGGTTCCTTTTTAAAATTTTTTCAGAAAAATAATCGAAAAATCGGTTGAAAAGCATTTAAAAAACCTTTTTTTTTATAAAAATAAAATATTTTTAAATTATAGCAAAGCATCAAAAATTAATGGTTCATTTCGAATTTCTTGTCTTACCTCAGAAATAAATCAAAGGAATAAACAAACAAAAGAAAATCAAAATGACCACAATTTAACTTCAAAATCTGGCTAATTAAAGGTATATGTCAGTTGAAAATTGTTTAGAAGTTTAGGAATACGTATCGAATTGTTAGAGAAACCAAAAAGAGAAACAATAGAATGCAACCGGTTTAGCCACGAAAGTGCAAATATAACTGCCTTCAAATGAGGACAGTTACTTTTGCACTTTCGTGTAACTGTCTTCAAATGAGTACACTCGGCATTAATGTGTTAAAACTACTAGTTTTGACAAACATAAATAAATATTAATTCATGGAAAGAAAAATAAGACCTTTAACACATGTTAAAGCAATCATCTGCAAACGTTTTCAGTGCAGTGTTTACCGCATTGACAAACACTGTCAATGCTGCAAAAAATGACAAAATATAAAGTGGTAATAAATTATTGGACACATTTAAAAAATTAATTAAAAAATTAATAATGTTACAAGTACGTTTTTTTTTTCAAACGAAAGCTCATTTTAAAAAGTTTTTTGTTCAGATAGGTAACGCGCCGTTACAGCGGTCTAGGTGGTCGTGCCTTATTGGACATCTCCCATTTTTGAAAGCCATTATATGTGAAACTTAAAAAACTAGAAGAAAAATAAAAATGCATTTGTAGGGGATTTACATTCTTTAATTTGTTAAATCAATTGTAATTCGAAAACTGAACAATCTTCGAGATATGCAAGGAAAACTAAAAGATGAAACCAGAAAACGCGCATCGGCTTGCTCTGATCGGTAGCCATTGAGTATGGAAATCTTTCGCTGCAGAAAATTTAGATCGCCGTAATGGAATGCCACCAGTCTGAAAAAACTTTTTTATTTGCTCTCTCATTTAAAAGAAAAAACGAAATTGTAACATTATTAGTTTTTTTTATTAATTTTTTAAATGGGTCCAATAATTTATGATCACCTTGTATAATCAAGAAACTAATGTTAGGTCTAATTATGCAATGTATTTTACTCGTTAGATTTACGTTCTGTTTGATTATTATACTAGGGGTACTGAAGATAGATAACTCTTTTAATCGTCAAAAATCGTCGACGACCTGTTCTCCAAACTTCTACACTAAAGTGAGGGCATTTGATCAGAATTAAATCATCATGATTTAAAGTGCGCTAGGATTATATGAACGAGACGGAAGCATGATCATCCGATCTTGAATCCAAAATTCTTAGTTAGACAACCAACAGTTAAACGAAGCAGGCATTTAGTTTGATTCAACTTAATACTTACTTGACGAATTCTTTGAAAAGTGGAAATTTTAACTTACGTTTCACGTCTGACATGCTATCAAAATAACAAAGAAACGAAACACTTTTGTGAAGAATTTTCAAATGAATTAGCTGACGCGTCATTAAGTTCTTGAAGGAAAAGCCCTTTCGCTTTAAAAATGAATAAAGTTTCAGGAACTAAAATATCGACTGAATCTAAACTGACATGTATTTGCAACTATCTAATAAAATTAGCAACATGGGATGAAAAATTAAGAATAGAAATGGAAATTACTTTCGGTTAGAGTAAATTCATCAACAAAACTATCAAATAAAAACTAACCATTCAACACTAGCTTTCATTTTCAGGAATGCGCTAGATTTGGATTCAAATGACTTAAGAATATATGGATGGAATTTCTCTAACTCAGTTGTAACTAAATTTTATTTGCTGAGAATATTTTAATAAGGATAGAGATTAGAAACAATTAACTAGAAAAATTAGAATAAATTTGAAAAATAAAAATTTTTAACTAAAACTTTAAAAAAAACAACAAAAAAAGATGATACAGATAATGTTTAAATAGCTGTAAATATCTTTTTCTAACGAAACCATCTACAGAGGGTGTTTACACATTTTTAGAACGATTTAGCGGCCATTTAGTTAATGTTTAAAATGTAAAGACTATTTTTTAAATGTTCTATCTGATATCCTTTTTCCTGGACTATAAGTCTGAATCGTGACTTCCATGATCGAAGGGCTCTTCGCAAAATTTGCAGGGGTATTGATTTGCATTCCTCTTCCAATATTTTAAAGAATCCATCAATCGTGGTGGGTTTGTGCTTAGAAAGAGCTCTTTTCGACAGACCAAAGGCACAATAGTCCATAGGTGAAACGTCAGGAGACTTCGTAGGAATATGTTGAAAAGGTATATATGCAGTACCTGTATGTCTTCATTTTTTCGAGGAATGCAGTTGTCTACAAAATGTTCTGTGTTGAGCCACATATTTTGCCACACATTCTCGGCAAAAACAGGTAAATATTATATTTTTTTAGATTTTATTATTTTATTTATTGTTTCTACAGAAGTATTAAAGACTTTGCAATTGATTTCTGCGTCGGCGGATTTTCTCTTGTTAGCAGCAATTTCCCTTTAGAAATATATGAAACAGTACGTACCTTTTTCGGGTATTCGTTTGGAGTCTTCTTTCCATGTAGAACTAATGATTGACGGTTTTTTCCTTTACGATTAATTATGTTGCTTATTTTGATCATGCCGCGTTACTTATTTAATTAGAAATTTAATAACATGCATTTAACAACGTTTCTGAACTATGGAATAATAATATTTCTCTTCGGAAAGCGCAAAAACATATCCTTCAATCCACAGCTTGTTTACTAGTGTTCCTTAAACATCGACAGACTATCGATACTATCGAAGCCAAGTCGATAGTATCGGGTTTTCGCAACTATCGTCTGAAACAATCGATAGTATCCACTTTCTCAAAATTATCGATAGTATCCACAGTTTTCTCCTGGGCAAAACTATCGATAAGCGCATTTTCAGTCGATAGTTTTAAAACTATCGATAGTTTCAAAACTATCGACTGAAATAATCGACTGGAACTATCGATAGTTTCTAAGTTATCGACTGAAAATGGGTCTATCGATAGTATTGCCAGTGAGAAAACTATAGATACTATCGATGTTTAATGAACTCTATTGTTTACATGCGATATTTTGAAAGAAGAATAATTTTAAAAGTAGCAGACGATATTTCTCATTTCCAATAAGCTGTTGCCAGAAATTTTTATCCCAAAACATTTACTTTTTAAAAATTCTTTATCGAAATCGCTCTAAAAATGTGTAAACACCCTCTGTACTTCTGATTTGTAAATGAATGTACTTAAATTTATTCATATTTTACAACGCTTTATACAGTACAATATTTGGAACAAACTCAATAAATAAGAAAAAAATACATGGTTTTTTAGACGCTTTTTATTTAGCTTAACTTTTTATATTTTCGTAAATTCTATGCTTTCAGAGATCGAATTTTTGTAATCGATCTTTCACTCACATCCTGATGTACTAGAGATCTGAAATTTCGTGCAGTTTATTATTCTAGTTTTAATATTAGGCATTAGTTATCGGTAAATTGATTAATTTTTGTTTAAATTTTATTCCATATAAGAGGAGCCATCTGTTGAATTATCATGAACTATATTATAAAATTCATAATATTTATAATATAGAATTATGAAATATGTTATAGATTCACAAGAAAAATAATAGAAATAAATACGGCTTTTAAAACAATCTTTTATTAGTATTCTAAAAAGTAGAATATAATGTTTTTAATTAAATCTGAACGTCGAAAAATAATTGTAAGAGCATGAGACAGCATTATAACGAATTTAAACCATAATAAAAAAGAAAATTACGAAACATTTATTAAAATCTAAAAATATGTCTTAAATGTGATTAAAATTTTAAATGTACTTAGAGTATAGCTTTCAGTGCCTCAAGATTTCACAATTTTGTTTTACCTTCAAGTTTTTGATAAGAAAATTATTTTCTGCCTTTTAGTACCTTAATAAAACAGTTTTGTAATAATTTTTTTATTTTATTTTGATCCTCCTATTAAGTACAAATTTTTTCAAGAAATGCATAACCATATTTCAAAAACACAACTAATAGATGAGTTACACGTAATACATCTAATAGATTTAAACGCTGGAATTATATTTATTTTAAACCATAAAACTTTTTGAATATGGAAATTCCAGATCGATTCATCAGTAAAAAATTCACATTTTAACCCTTAAAAGCCAGAATTTTTAAAAATTGATTTTAAAATGTTTTTGACTTTCATTTCTTGAATAAATCACGGGAAAAATACTTTAAAAAATTTCCTATTTTGTTTTAAATATGGCTTATGGCTAGAAACAGTTTATTACCAACTGAAAACGCTTAGCTTTATTTCAGAAAAAATTCTCTTGGTAGAATTCTATCATATCAAACACAGATGAATTTTAACAAATAATAAAACTGATAGGGAATTTCCTACACACAGTAGAATAAAATATGGTATTTTCAAGCGTACAAACAAAGCTAAAAAGATGCAACCTCGAGTGAAAAACATTAGTTTATTTTTTTATTTTTTCATCAGCACTCAGGCTGCCATCTACATGTTTTAACTTGATTTAATAAATATTTATATTTTAATTTATTTTAATATTTTATTAAAATTTTATATTTTATTATTTTATATTGGCAAGAACAGGTAGTAAAGCTTCAGTTTTATTCTCAATATTTTTAGAAGACAAAATTGTGTAAGTTGCTTAAATTCAACACTGGGAATTTAAAGGTTAAGAAATTTTCGACCTAAATGCCAGAAAACAAAACGTACAGAATACAATAAGTATAAAGAACTGAGAAACGAGAATTTTATTGGATACAATCCGAGTCGGATATCAAGATGCAATCTCCATCCGTTGACTAAAGAAAGGTAATCACGTAATTAATCCATTTGTTATTTAGGTCAGTGGGGCAAATCCTAAATGCAGGTAATCTAGGGTTACGTGGGCTTGGGATTTGCAGGTTGATACGCATCTACGATAAAAGCTGTTAGACTCTCTCCGAAACGAAAGAAGTTGGAACAAAGTTTGATTGGACCTCATTTCGCAACGTCTGGGGGTGCTCGAATTTCTAACCTTTAATCAGCAGCGGCACACGAGTCTTTATCAGCTGGCGGAAAAGTGTGTACTGCGCTTGTTACCAGAGTCTCGGTGAAAAAGATATTATAATTTAATAAGATATAAAGTAATAATATTTAAAGATAAACAACAATAATATATGAAAATTATAATAAAGTTATTTCTCATCAAACCGAATAAAAAGTTACAGCCTCTAAAGATTGCATATTTTTTAAGTTAATAAGATTAACCCATTAACGCCCAAATTGATTTAAAGCATAAATTTCTATTAAATCATGTTTAGAACACAAAGATTGAGTGAACTGCGAAGTAGAATTATATTAGAAAAAACAGATTCTTTTTGGTTTTATTTTTTTCAAATTTTTCTTGGAAATTAAAAAAAAAAAAAGCGAAAAAATTATTTTTTTACACTTTTTTTATACAAATATTAAAGATTTTTAAAATATAACAAAATACCAAAAAATAAAAATCACTTTCTGATTCCTTGCATTACCTCAAAAATAAATCAAAGGGAAAAAAAAAATCAAAATTTTCAAAATGACGACTTTTTGACTTCAAAATCCGACTAATTGGTGGTATATGCCTGTTGAAAATTATTTAGAAGTTTGGTAATACATATTGACTTCATAAGCAAAGTAAAAAAGAAACATTGAAATGCATTCGGTTTAGCCACAGAAGTGAACTGGACGCTAAAGACTCAAATGTTAGAAATGGATTAAAAATCATTTATCTCAATAGTATTTACAAAGTTTTCTTTAATAGTGATGAAGGGAAAATTTTCCACTCTTAAAAAAGATACAGGCGTGCTAATAGAAAGTAGTTTAAAATTAGGAATTCTATGATTTTTAAATTTTGAATAATGATTGCAAAGAATGGTGTCAGATGTGAAGTTAGAGTCACATAATGAAAGTAACTGAGAGTATCATCGAACCGCATGTTGTCTTCAGATTTTCCTATGACAAAATATGCAGTAAATTCAAGCATTAAGTTGGCGTGGTATATTAGAAGTGTTTCGAGTGAGCATAAATTGACTCATTGAAAATCGTTTATAAAAATTCAAAATACTACCATTCATAAACTGAATTTTTCGTCAGCCTAATTGTATTGAAACAGTTATATGATAATAGATTTAATCAATATTAAGTTTAATTCCAAATGAAAATGA
>BGPR01020194.1:0-26452 GCA_013235015.1 Araneus ventricosus
CTCCATCATTAAACTAAAATTTAAGTGAAAGAAATTTCAAACATCCTTGTTCTATTCAGCAGTTATTTCGTTTGACAGCTCATTGTACATTTTTTGACATGTGTATTATCTAAAATTTATTAAAAAACAATAGAATAAGTAATTAAAAATTGTTCTAAAAGTCATTAACGAAAATAAAGCCAAAAAAGGGCAAATGAAAATTCCTGAGGCCAAAGGCTTTGAAAAAAGGCCAAATTTCCATAATTTGGCTTTAAAAAGGCCAATGTGGCAATCTGCGGTCAACCTGATAGGGAAACTGCGGTCTTCTCGAGCTTCCTATGCGGCCTTACCAGTATATTGAAATTTGCTTTGAAATAATACATAATGTGAAATACATTATGCAATATAATAATTACAGAGTCGTTCAGTCGACTGGACATTTGTGCTGTACTTGTACCATCTCGTGTCGTAATTAGGGATGGGAAAAACCTAACTGTTTAAACCGAAAACCGTGTTTTTTTTTTTTTTTTTGTTTTTTTTCCCCCGGTTAACCGGTTTTTTCGGTTATTTTTTGCCCAGCTTAAACCGGTTATTTATTTTTTTCAATCCAACCCCCGGGGGAAATAAACCGCAACATCAGCTATCAACAGATAGGTTCGAGTTATGAAGTTTTGAATTTCACCATCTTAGGCCAATCAACGGCCACCGCTCCCTTGAGGCGGACATTGAGATGGTCTAAAATAGTCACAGTCGAGCTTTCATAAATTGGTCGCAGAAGAGTGGAACATTTTGTTTATAATTTCAGTGTGCCAAAGATATATTAATAAATATGATTAATAGGAGCGAGGGACTGTATAAAAATTTAGACATAGTTTTTATAGTTTTTTTGTTATTATACATATAGACGTTATTTACGTCTGTACTCTCTAATTTCTTTTTTTGTCTACAATACATACTTCATACAATTCTTAAAATTTTGTCTACATACTTAATTGTATTAATACTTAATTATTGTATATTATTAATAATAAAAAATTGTGTCCACAAACGGTGCTTTAAAAAAAAAAAAAAACACCCGAAAACCGGTGTTTTTAAAAACCGGTTATTTTGAGCGGTTTTGACCGCCAGGTTTAACCAAAAACGGCGGAATTTTTTTTCGCAATAACCGCCATCTCTAGTCGTAATAAGTACAGAACAATAAAACTTAAGACTGCTTGTGCGACCTTTTGGCCCAGCTGCTAAAATTTAAAGAGGCATTTCAGTGTCGAAAGGTTCCACCCATCCGTAGTCTATAGTATTTGTGCTGCATATGTGGAAGTTAGTGTTATTAGCGAATTTCGGAAACCGATGTTATTGGAAATGCAATTTGTTTTCTGTAATGTAGCACTGACTGTAAATAATTTTGTAACTGGCAAGAATAGATTACATTCTTTCAGTGTCTGCTGTGTCAACCCTTCACCCACGAGAAGCATTTAGTTTCAGGAGAAAAAACAGGCACAAGCAAACTAATGCGACTAACGCATACATGTTTGTATTCGGATTTGAAATAAACGTATTCTTATTGTCTGTTATTAATGTGGCTTTGTATTTCCATTTAGAATAGTGGGTTTGGACTAAATGGTGAAAAATGTAGCTGTAGAATTACTCTACTACTTTTCATCTATAAAAATAGTCTAGTAGACCAGATGGTCGAAAGCTTTTCTGTATGGAATATCCTTTCGATTCAGTCGAACTTGTAGATAGTTGTCGGTGTTCGTTGTTTCACGTGTCATGGTCGGTTTTTGTATTGCTGCTATGGATTAATGTTAGGAACGTTATTTATGTATAGTAGCCTGTGCTATACGAGAGATTTTTCCGAGTAATTGAATATATGTTTCCAGAACTTATCTTTTCATGCTCCGTGATGCCGTCTATGGAAACTGCAGCATACGTAGTAAGTTGGTCATGTTTTTATATCTACATGCCACATTAAAATTTATAATATCGCAAACCGTGCTGTTTATTTAAATTTAAACACATGCACGTGATTTTATATTAAAACAAAACAAAAATTAAATTACATTTTAAAATTGTCATACATATTTTCACACGAAAGTTACGCATTTCTTACTGTGATGACAATATAACTTGGAATGTTGCTTGCAAGATGGTCGCCGGAACTTCACAAAAATTCATTATGAATTATGCAATGAAGTTTCGTAACATCTTGGATTGTTCGCAAATGAACATTGCACGGCAAATCCTATATTAAATTTTGCCATCTTTCATCTGCTTCTTGGTATGCATATCGTTTTTATCCTCATATTCTTCAACCACGTCATGTTTCTCCTTTCCCCGTATATGTTCGATTATTTCGTCGTCATCAAGAAAGTGTGTCGGGAACAGAATTATCTGCATCCGCTCAAGCCCGTACCTCCTAGGACTAAATTTCGGTTGCAAGTTTGTGCCTTCAAAAGCTCGGTTATTTTGAAAATGACGGTTATGAGAGATTTGACTATACGTACTCGGTATATCGGACGTTGCTTGTTGGTATTTGTTTTCGAACCTGATCACTTTTTGTAATTGGAGGTTAATTTTATTATGTTAAAAAAATATTTAACTAACTCATTTGTTGAAATTTGTAAATGGCCGAAATCCGTTTAGTTAAGGAAGTAAACTGGACGTGTTTTTATCACATGAGAATGGATAAGGCATATTTGTTTGTTTTCAACGAAAAAAAAAAATTGCATTTCTTTCCCCCCTCCCCCTTTCTCTCAAAGTATGGTTTGAAAGTAGAGAATTGAACGTTGGCATTGAAAGTCCATGGGAAAACGAGACGATGTTTCATTTAGTTAAACCTCGATAGTGTGGCGAGCTATTTCAACACTCCAACGCAAGTATTTGTTAACGAATTCATTAGATATTTTATATTTTGGGGTGTGCTGGACCCCGCCGCATTGACGCAAGTCCTTAACCCTTTGCGGACATGTACGGCGTATAGAGTGCGCCAGTGGGTATTTATCTTAAGCTGAATATAAACTACTAGCAGTAAATGCACGGTGTTGCCCGTGCCATTATTACTTCAACAAAATAAGAAAAAAAAGAACGTTAATCCAAAATAATATTAAAAAAATTACAAAATGAAATTCATTAGACTCCAAGCTAAGCATGCGAGGTAAAGAAATATGCTAAGACACTGGAGAGGATAATAATCGAAGTCATTCAGTAAATATGGCGTCACCTGCCTCGACGAAAGTCACGCAATGCATGCTGGGTACGTTTTACTGTGTACAAAGCTTCGTTTCGGATGTGCGCAAAAAATCGTTTGAACTAATCAATAAAATAATTAATTTAAATTCGAAGAATAAAGGTATTTTACCCGTTCTTGTTTTAAATCGGGGAGAAATATTGAAGTGATAGCCGTTATTAGAACGTCGGATGTGCGCAAGTAAAAATGCAGAAGGAAAAATTTCAGAGAAAAGTCACAGTTAAAATTTCCAGTATTTTTTACATGTAAGAAATGTAATATATTGTTTTGATAGATTTTTTAGGATGTTCATTCCATTTTTTAAAAATTAAATTTCATAAAATAATTTTTTTCATTTTTAATAATGTATATTGTACACATGCAGTGATTCTGAGTGGGGAGAAAGCCAGGAAACTAATGTAATTAGTAGCTGTAAATCAGGGAAATGTTGTAAGTGTAGTCAGGGAAATTCTTTTCACACACTGTATATGCTGTATTATCAACTTAAATTGTTCTGACTAATGTTTGAGCCCGGATTCCGCGGTTAACCCAATGTGTTGTCCTTTTGTACTTGTTAATTTTAGTCGTGGTTCTGACGTTAGCTTATTTATGTGTTATGGTTCTCAAGAGTGTGTTGTGCCCCTCTCAAAGCAAAGTTGTTTTTTCTTGGCTCCGAATTAGTTCTGAAATTGCACAGCAGCCAAACTGTCGCTTCAGAATGGGGCGCAAATGAATGAAATATTTTACAGTCAAATTACTTTTTAAAGGCTTTAACGTATCAAAGAAATATGCATGATTTTTACACAGTTCCTTTGTCTCTACTTTTGTCGTGTTTGTAATTATAGAATTTTGCAATCGATTTTCGCTCTATTTCTGATCTGCTAGAGTTTTGAATTTGGCGATGTCCTATTTTAATATTTTCAGAATTATGTGTTAATTGATTAATACAGGGTGTACACAAATAAAGTGACTCATTTGAAAATTAATTTTAAAAAATTAAAAATGTTAGAACTCCGGGTTTTTTTTAAAAAAAGAGCGCATCTCAAAATGTGTGTGTGTTTTTCCCAGATAGGTAACGCGGCGGCTACCGATCAGCAGAAGTCGATGAGTTTTTTCTGTTTTTGAAGTTTTTCTTGAATATCACGAAAACTCTTCAGTTTCCACAGTACATGTGAATTAGCAAATTAAGAGCCTAAAATTCCCTGCCAATACAATGCTTTTATTTTTCTTCCAGTTTTAATATTTTCTCAGATAATGGCTCTAAACAAATTTTTGATTTCCAGTAATTTACGACCCCCTAGACCACCGAAATGGCATGTTACCTATCTGAAAAAACTTTAACCACGTAGTTCCAACATTTTAAATTTTTTTAATATTAATTTTTGAAATGAACCGCTTCATTTGTGTGCACCCTGTATAATTAAATTTTGATGCCATACGAGTGGCGCCACACGGTATTGAATTTGAGAAAAACTTTTATTTCAAAATTCCATAAAATTTTTAACAATGAGTTGTAAATTAAAGTCTAAAGTAAAAAATAATAAATATATATTAAAAAATTCTACGTTTTACTGTGTAAATAAAAGTGGGCCTCTAAACAGTATTTTTTTAAATTTATTTATTTTTAATTTTTAACCAAATGATGAGAACTGTTGAGCATTTACCGTCACTTACTTATGGCGCTGTCTACCTATCCGTCATATTCCCATATAGATCAGTGTTTATCGCTATTATATAATGCTTAGTTTTCCGACAGCGACAGAACTGTCATATAAATAAATAAAAGCCGTTCTAAAGTTGCTTGGAAATTCGAGAACAGTATTTTTTCTTCCCCCTTCGTGTTTCCAATTACTGCCGTGTGTAATGTTAAGCCTTTTGATCATCCTAACGCAACGTCAGATTCTTGGAATTCTTCCGAAGGGGGAAAATGCTTTTCTAATTAGATTTTAATAGCTGCTAGTTTTATAAGGTTTTGGATCGTTCGTAAAAAGAATTCTATGGGAAAAAATAAAAATCTTAATAGCTGTAAGTGTTGTGTCTCAAACTTTTTACTACAGTAGCTTATTTTTCTTTTTTTAATACAAAATTCAGAGAATCAAGAACAGTAAAAAAAAAAAAAAATCTATTCCTATAATTCTTGTTTTGTCCCATTAATACAACTGAATTTTGTTGCAATTAGCAATGCTTATGATTTTAAATTTGCAGTTTTTAAGAAATAGTTTGCAAATAGTCTAAACCTGTTTTGAAAAATATCATTCTCTGACCCTATTATTTATAAACTTGAACTAGTTCCTCTGATGCTTTGGGCTCATCAGACTGAAGCCAATTTTCTTGCGTTTATGTTGGGTTTGTTGGTCAGCTTGACTGGTTTTCAGTCGTTCTGCTAACATGAACTCAGCATCCTACCAACCGGACGCAGCAGAGATTCTCACGTTCTTCTGCTCGGTGCAAGGTTGCCAGCATTTGGCGGTTTATCGCGCAAACATTGCGTTCGTTTAGTGTTCTTTGTTAGAATTTCCCTAAGGGGAAAAAATGTCGGATAGATTCGATATTAGTAAAAAAAAATAATAATTACCCACTTATCTAATGTGTAGAGGGGGAACATTCAAGTAGGGAACATATTCAGCTGGTGTTTAATAAGTTTGTGGATTTTGATAAACAATCCTAAATTTACAAAATATTATTCACTCTTGCAGAATTTTTTGGAGGAAAAAAATCGAATCTGCCCAATCAGATATTCTTTGCGATCAATATTTCAATCAAGAAAAGTATCGAAAAGTAAAATTGCGCCAAACTGTTTTTTTAGTATTTTCAAGCTGAAAATTTATTTTGTTGCCATTTTCTTTTAGTAATACCTTTGAACATATTAATGTTTTCAGATTACATTTATTGGTGAACATTTGTATGATAAAATATCGAATGGATAATCACATATATCTCTTACTATTCCAATATTTTTTCCAATTATTTTTTAAATTCAATTTTAAAAATTTATTAGTATTGCCACTGGCGTAATTTTTTCCAGTAGAATGACCAAGCAGAATGAAATTTAAAAAAAATTTCTGTGGTTTCAAATTGTTTTGGCAGTCATATGCCTAGTAGACTTGATTTAGGAATATTTTTTAAACGATTTTCATATGAATGTTTAACTGATTATTTTAAATGTTTTGGCAATGAAAAGTATAATTGTAGTATATAGCTCTCTCGTTAATTCTCTGTCGCTCACTTTATATTTTTCATCTTAATATTTCATGTTATATTAAGCTGTTATTTTTATTTTTTGGAATTAAAACGATACAGAAACAGCTGAAAACGAATTATTGTTTACATGGTGTGACGGGTGCAAATTGCCTCTTCATTCGTGAGATTTCCCGTCAAATTTGACATGTTTAGATAAATATATATGCGTGAGAAATGTTTAACATTGATTGAAAATAAATAAAATAAACATATGTTTTATGACAGGAAATATTTTTTATTTAAATATTTCTTTATTCAATAAACCTCTTAGTAAACAACGTTCTGCGTGAAGTATTTTTCGTTGTTTAAGAATTTTATTTTAATTCAAATAAGCCATGATATCCCCAGCTTGTCAAACGTAAGTCAAAATTTAAAATTTCGAAGGAATTCTTTTTCGAAATTCTAATCAAAACAAACACTTCTCTGCTTTTCAAACGTTGCCAAAGAAATATTACGAAATTATATCATCACGATTGCAATAAATAATCAGATGCATCGTGGCGTCCAAACTATATCACGCGCACGGTATACCACTGACGCGATTTACTACTTTCTATTAAGAAACGGAAATTAATTTGAAATATGATTATTACAATTCAAAATTTCTCGGGAATTATTGATCATAGCGAGATAAATTTTATATCAATCGATAGCAAATTTTATTTCACTCTTTTAGAGCTATTAAATTTGAAATTAGAACGACAATTACTCTTTTAAATTTAAAATTACTGAAATTTAGGTTCTCTCACAATGAAATAATGCTGTTTAACGTCTCGCAGTGCTATGGCGCGAATTTTATTGTTGGTGACGTCACCTCAGAGCGTTACCGGATCGGTAAGAGACAGATCTGGGCTATTATATTAGTAATTTTAATGTTGCAGGCAAACAAGCCGTCTGTCAGAAATTTCATTGTTGCCATCCGTCTCTCAGAACAGAGGGGTTTGATTGATACCTTGTGGTTTATGAATAAGTACATGCACGACGCATACTTTCAATGCAAATACCGAAAGCAAGCGAAAGCGGGTTTCCATTTCATCCTCAAGGGCATTGTTGGCGATGAAAACTGCAGTTGGAGCAACCCTTTGCCGCCATCGCACGCCCGCCGCCTTTCACTTTCCTTCCTGAGAAACTTTCTCGCGGTTCTCTATTCGCCCTGATCCTTTAACTTCAATCAAATTTCTCTCATTACAACTCCTCGCATTTAATTTTAATAGTCTGCTTTCTCCCTTTCCGTTAACAGTTCTGCTCTAGGCGTTTTCTATTTAGGATAGCTCTCCAGTGACAGCAATCGTGTTCGATTACAGACCGAGTTCGGTGCAAGCATCTGTTGAGTGTGATTTCATCCTGTGTGACGTTTCGCCGCCTTCTCTTTTTGTTTCGTTGAAATTTTTCTCTTTTTCGCTCCCAAGTGCCGATTTGAACAAAAAAACTAGCACTGATTGTTTACTGTGTCATCGGGAATTACTTTAAGAATTGGCTTCATTAAATAACTACCAATGGTGAGTATCTTATTTTGTTTCAATTCCTTCGTGATTTTTTTTTTTTCATACTTGGGTGTGTTAAAAGCAACCGCTGTCATGTCTGTGTTGGATAATCAAGGTCAGATGCATAAAATCCCGAGCGTTTTATTTTCAGAAAAGTGCGTATTTTCGCGATTGTTATTTTCATGTTCCTGAATTAGCATTTAAAAAAAGCATTTTTTTTTCAACTATACGCTCTCAGAATTATTGCCGAAATGTTCATCCACTGATAATTCCTATTATTTATCGTTTGGTTTGATTACATATGTTTTTGCTTCAAAAGCTTCCAGCTTTGATTTTCGTTTCGGAAATGTCAAAATTTTTCCGAGAGTTGAATCTTGCAAAATAAGTGTTGAAATTTCATAATCTGCCGTTCTGTCCCTTGAAAATATGAACCTCATGTGTGCGTTCTTAAGTTTCCGTCTCATTTTAGTTGCGTTAATATTAGATTTCGCGAGGCTCCGTTTTGTCTAGCGCCCTCTTTTTATCCGCCTACATTGCCGGTGCAACAGCTAACTTTCGAGAACTGCGTGGCTGTGTCTGTCCAATTGCGATTGTGTTGATCGGGTTGAGCAAACCGATGACATGAAAACTGCTGAATGCTGTGAATGTGTTCAAATTTTATTTGCGTCATTGAGATTCGTGCAGTTATAGACCTTGTTGCATAATTTTTATATTTATGTCTCCACTTATTTAATTTTTATTGACCTTTATGTCAAAATGCTGTCAAAAGGGATAGTCTTGTATAATACTTATGAAGGTACAGTAGGTTCATTTAGCGGCCGGTAAAGTGAAATAAATAATAAATCGAATCCTTTTTAATTTATCCAGTCGGTTATTTTTATGACAGCCGGTGAGTATGCTATTAATAACCAGTATTCTCTGGCTTTTAATCCTTAAGAATTTGAAAATCAATTTCGCTATCAAAATACAACTTCTGGTTCTGGATTTTTAAAATATGAATGTTCCATTCAGATTCTTTTGCCGTATCTACCAAAATAGTTGTTTAGCCTTTCTTTTTTCTTCAGTTTCTGTCTTGATGCGTTAAGGAAATCTTATCATTTTACAATGACCCGTTCGTGACGTATTTAACTCAAAAAAATACCGCTCAAATATTGTTCTAGAACTCCCGAACCAGAGTAGACGCGTGGAATAACGAACGTAGCTGGGAAAAACAAATCGCTTGTCTGTACAGGTTTGAAAGATGTTCTTTGTTTCTCATTCCTTTTTGATGTATTGTCACCAGGCTTCGTTTAACAATCGCATCCGTTTCAAAGAGTTCCACAGTTAAAGACGCTGTCATCTTTCAAATTAGTAAAAAATGGTAATGAGCTTCCAGTTGAGTGGGCAGCTTTAGCATCCATTGTTTACCGAGCCATTCCTTATCTCTCCATGATTTCATTCATTTATGGAGCTATCCTTTCACTTGACAGACGGGTTTTCGCAGTTTTGATGCCTTCAGGCTAAAAATCCTTCTCTTGGTGTCTGCGGCTGGAGCAGCTTTCGAACAGCGTTGGGATGCATGTGTAGGTAATGGCAGATTCATCAAAAAGAAATATTCGTGGATGAATGCGATGCCGTCTCTCGGTTTCTGAGGAAAAGCTGTTTCGATTTGTGCGCTGTGAATCGTGGCATTCTTGAAATGCGGTCTGGCTGTTGAAAAGGGTCTCGATGCTTTGGGGGGGGGGGGGGGATTTATAGTTATAATTATTAAAACTCGTCATTTTTTTTTTTTTTAACCCTTTGGGAAGAAAGTGTGAGGTACTTTTTTTACATTTCAAAAGAATCTAAAATGAATCTCTTTAATGTAGAAGGATTTTTAGCCGATGTCTCCGGGGTAAAATTCCTTTTCTTCCTCTGGGGCTATAGCAGCTTTCGACCTGCTTTGAGATGTTGGAAATATAAATGTTTCTTGATGAATGGAATGCCGGGTTTCTCTGGAGTAGTTTCGTTCTTTGGCATTCGTGAAGTTATGATCTAGCATTAATGATTTAAAAAAAATTCTAATGCTTTGCAGTAGTTTTTAAGATTAGGTCTCCGAGGTACTCCTTTCATACTTTTCTTCCATGGCATTGAGTGTTAAGATGTGTATTTGTGATGTATTTGGTGATCTGATAGTTTGAAAACATTTCCCTGTTTTGCTGTTTGATTTCAAGATTGTCTTTTGAGATGCGTCTTTTCCTTCTTTGGAAAATATATCACAAATAAACATATTTATATATATATATAGAATCCTTTTCATTTTCATAAGATTTATTTCTAGATGAATGCGATGCCATCTTTAGTTGTCTGTGAAAAAGTTATTCCATTCTGTACCTTGTGATTCGAGGTACTTTTGAAACATGATCTTTTGCGATACATCTTTTCCTTCCAAGGAAAAGTATTTAAATACATGTCTAGTTCGCGTGTGACAGTTGCTGGTCTTGCTTTTCACTCCAGAGAGCGAAAAAAGTTGGTTTTAACGAAAAACTGCATTAAAGTTTTTTTTTTTTTTTTTACATGGTCCGCAATAAGGATGTAGCGAATATTCGGTCCTTTTGCCGAATACTAAGAAGATATTAGGCTGAATATTTTCAAGATTATTTTTTTTAAATATGCTATTAAATAATAGAACAAAAAATATTTCAGAATTATCTCATTGCATTTTTTTTTATCCAAAAAAATCTAACATTTATCATTTTAAAACCTGCAATTATGATGCAAGAGCAATCTTGCCCTCTTGCTGAATGCTAAACAGATATTCGGCCGAATAAATTCAGGATTATATTTTTTTAAAGTATATTTAACGAAGAATATTGCAAAATTACATTTCAATACACTTATTATCAAAAAATATCCTAACATTTATTCAATTTTAAGGAGGGCATTATCAGGTTAAATAACTTTTAACCCGTTAACTGAGGGTGTGGTTTATAAATCACATATATAAGAAAGTACCCTCAGTTGAAAGGTTAAAGAGAGGAGAAATGTTTTACTGGGTGGTACTTAGAAGTGAAGAAGAATTAATATATTTTAAAGGAAATGACTTAACATTCTGACTTGGAGAAAATAAATTTGTTATAGTTAAGTGAAAGATATAAAGGATGACAAGCAAGTTTTTCATTTCTTTTTAGGTTTTAATAAATTTTCTAAAAAAAGAAAAAGAAAAAAATCTTAAGAATATAATCTAATGTATCTATGGATAAAATTATAGTATTATAATTTATTTAGATTTGTGAAAGCCACATTGTCTTATTCTTAGAATTAAAGTGTTTAAAATATACTACAAAAATACATCTAGGTGTTAATGTTTAATAAAATCAATAAAAAATAATAATAAGATCAATTTTATTAATCTTTAATTTTTTTATTTAAAATTTGAGGAATATTTTATTTACCATCAAAAGTGAAATGTTTTTAAAAAGTAGATATTCGGCCGCCGATTATTCCGTATTCGACCTGATTTTTGGCCGATTATTCCGTATTCGGACTGATTTTTGGTCGAATATTCCGTATTCGGACTGATTTTTGGTCGAATATTCTGTATTCGACCTGATTTTTGGCCGAATATTCGGTATTCGGCTAAATCACTATTCGTTGCATCCCTAATGGATAATATAGTTTCCTATCCTTCCATGCTTTCAAGCTAAATATCAATTTCGTTTGCTACAGAGGTAGCTTTTGTCCAACTTAAAGTGTGATTCTTTCTAGATGCCATTTTTAGTTGTAAGTGGAAAAGTTATTCCATTCTGTACCTTGTGAATCGACGTATTCTTGAAACATGATCATTTCAGATCCTTTTCCTTCCAATGAAAAGTATTTAAATACATGTCAAGTTCGCCTGTGACTGTTGCTGGTCTTGTTTTTCACTCCAGGGAGGGAAAAACTGTATTAAAGTTGAAGAAAAAAATCCGTCTTTTTTGTGTTCAGAGGGGTTGGGTGGCCGTTGCTAGGGGTTATTTTAACATTAGGTGTATGGGCCAAAAAATCCGTGCCACGAAAAATTGGCCGTTCGAAGAGGTTTCACTGTATTTGTTGTCGAGACAAATGTCACATTGTTCGGAAAACCAAAAACATTCCTAATAGAAACCAGCCTATTACAAGTTATGAACTTTTGATATATAAACGTGTCGCCTCCTTTTTCTCTCCTCTTGCAGCATGGCATTACTGAATATAAAAAAAAAATATCGATTTGCGCGATTTTTACGGGGATATTCTTGTTTCACTATCAAATCGGTTTTACGTGACACTTTTTTTTTTTTTTTCAAATGTGATGTTAATTGATCGACGTGGTGTAAACGGAAATAAAACTTAATAAGTGTTGGCAGTTACGTTTCTATTACTACGTGGTATATGAAATTAGTAACTGATCTTCGAAAGTGAAGATGCATAAAAGTAAAAATTAATGTCAGTTGGAATTGTCAATTGATTGGTGTATTGGTTCATTTGGTATGTTACTGCGCAGTAAATTTACTACTAGCATTCGCAATCTTGCAGTACAACTGGTTTCCATTCCAACACGTGAATGTTAATTTATTCTGAAAAGAAATCACACTGGAATTTGAAACCTTGACTAATATTCTGATTTATTAACTTCATTTCTCGCGTTTTTGAGTTGTAATAAAATATTCAATATGCGATGACTAATTCAGTGATCCCCTTTTCTGCTCTTGAAACGTACTCATTCCTCGAAAAGCTTAGAAATATCTATGAGTTATCGTAAACCATAATGAAAGTGTAAATTGACTGATAATTCACCTGCTATTTATTATTGTTGCGAGCTAGGAAAATTCGAGGCGGAGATCAGTATCTGGACATTGTTCTCCATCTTATTTTCCTGCAGCGTCGACATGAATGGTTTTCAAAACTGGAACTGTCAAATTAATCTTGATAATAGGGTTCATCAATTATTTTTAAAAGTGAATCCAATCGTTGTCTGGTCTGGTGTTAGTAGTCTGTCAGTTTTCTCTCGCACCATCTCATTAAAAAGATTCAAGAACACTTGCCTGCGAGTAGCAGTTGTGTTGCACGCAGGATTTTTTGTTGATTGCAACTTTCTGAAATAGCCCATGCATGGGCTATTTCACGTGGGATTGGAATTGGACCTTCATAATGGGAGTTTAAATTTGTGTCTTCAGATGAATCTTTTTTTTTTTTTTTTTTTTTTTTTTTTTTTTTTTTTTTTCCCCTCGTTTATTTTTTGAAATGCATCGTGTCGCATTTGGAGAAAGGTTCTTTTGCTCCTGGTTCACATTGCTTAATTTGTCTATATTCCATTGCAAAAATATCTTAACATTGTAAGTAATGGTAAGGAGGGATCTGTTTCTACTCAACCTTGTCAGACAGAAAATGTAACGACAAATAATCTAACACGCTTCTTAATTGAATTCAAACTAATCAATAGAAAAACTGAGAAAGGAACCAGCAAAATCGCGTATAGTCGGTGCAGGATTTTCTACAGTATTAGATGGATGGAAAATACGCAAAATTTCATATCAAAGCGGATTCTTTTTGAGTAAAACAGACACACCAGGGATGATTGGGGTTCAACGGAGCGCGTGGACTCAGGGTTCATAATCTCCGGGACTGACAGCTGCATACCAGTGGACCTTGCTGAAAAAAACTAATATAAACATTAATAGGAGAGTAAAACAGTAGTTGATGTGTGAAAATTGCGACATGCAGCTCTTTGCTTAAGTTATTAACATTATTTCTATATGTTTTAAAGAATGGTGTTTTTTTTAAAAAATTGCCCACGTCGACCATGCTTTCCCAACGGTTGTAAAGCATGTGACGAGTCGGCGAGAAGAAAAAATTCCAATAAAAATAGTAAACTAATGCAATACATTAAAATACAAACAGCAAACATAATAAGTATCCTTCAGTATAATAAGGAATGATATGTTTAAGGAAGTAGCATTATTCTTTTTATTTTAACATTTAAATTTTAAGAGCAAATTTAAACCAGCGTGAGTAGCCTCCCCGAAACTTTCTCGCATATGACTAACCCACGCGAGGGACGAAAACACCGCGCGAGAACTTGTAGTACTCACGAAGTTGGGGAAAACGCTCCAGTGCAGAAATGGCGCTAGAGTTTCCCCGACAGGGGGCACGACCTGCTGTATGGGGGGGGGGGGGGGGGTAAAGAAATTGGGGTCCAAATTTCCCCAAGGTATTTATTTATCACCCACACCCCAATCCCCCGTCCACGTCTCCTCCCCGCCGGGGGCGGGGCGGGCGTATACTAAGTATACAAAGAGAAAGTATTGTAATCGTCAAAAGATTCGAACTCGAGATTTTGACGAATATCCACTTTCTACATCTCACCGAGTCCGAAAAACACAATTTTGGAGTTATGTCTGTCTGTGGACAAGATAACTCGAAAACTATTAGAGCTACAGGGAGGAAATTTGGTATGTGATCTCTACACATAATTTGTAGGTTTCTATCAAATTTTGAACAAAATCCGTCTACAGGAAGTCTGTCGGTTCATGTTCAAGTGGACATTATAACTCAAAAACTTGAATAGCTAGATGGATAGAGTTTTGTACACAGTGTTATCATCATGAATGTAGGACCGTATAAAATTTTGGACTAAGTCCGTCAAAGGGTTGACTGTCTGTCGATCTGTATAATCGCAAAATTGTGAACACAATAACTCTTTAAAATAATAAGTTTATACTATATTGATAGTAATAAGTTTATATAATTTTAATAATAAGTTTTTGAGAACTGAAAAATTTTATATGTTTCATTGTAAATCGCCATTCATAATTTTTTTTCTCAAAATACCCAGGCCTATAACCTAAAAATATTTACCTACCAACTGGGTGTTTACCCATCCCACACTACTGGCCGTATACGAGAAAGTTTAGGGGAAACCACTCCCTCTGGTGCGTAGATTGGGGAAAGCGTTTTAAGATTACATACGAAATTTCATTCATCTTGGCCATTTCTTTTAGAAGATATTGTCTACAATTAAGATTAGAAAACCACATACCAAATTTCATATATCGAAGTCGTTATGTTAAGGAGTTAGTGTGTTTCCAAGTATGCGGATCTACAATCCTGATGATAAAACTGTGTAGCAAATCCATCTAGCTATTCAAGTTTTGAGTTATAGTGTTCCCAAGAACGCGGACAGACAGACTTCCCGTAGACGGATTTTGTCCAAAATTTGTTTGCTGCCAATTATGTGTTAAGATCACATACCAAATTTCATTTCTGTAGTTCTAATAGTTATCGTGTTCGCAGACAGATGGACAGACATATCGTATAGAAACGGATTCGGAAACCCTACGCGCTTTTGCCCATGCTCCGGGCAGAGTTATTTTCATCAAAATAGGGGGAAAGTGAAGACTGGAAGGGTGATGTTTACATTTTACTGAGCGTGATCTAACAAAGAACTCCGGAAATGCGCTCATATGACTCATTGCCTGACACCCCTTTCCGGTGTAAAATCGCCTGAAAGTGGTAGTCTCGGAATCCGTTGCTGAACAGTAATTCCAAAATTGTATTTTTCGGACTCGGGGAGGTCTTAAACGTGGAGATTCGTCAAAATCTCGAGTTCGAATTTTTTTGACGATTACAATACTTTCTCTTTGTATACTTCGTGGCATTGCTTGCCATTGCAGTCTTCCTGGCAATGCTCGTTTTTTTTTTTATTTTATTGGCACATAATTTGCCACGTGATTACTTCCTGGGAGCGTGAACCACTTGAACTCGCCTCACTTTCAAACTATTAGACAAGTGACGTTTTGTTTGTCCTTCCCCTCTCTTCTCCCTTGAGCGAAAACCGCAGTATTTTTTTAAAACTTCGTTTGCAAGATCGGAAATAGCTATCGTAACCTCCCGCCCTTTTCGATTTGCCATAGAGCAAGGGTTCCCAACTTTTTTTTACTTCGTGTACCCCTTGATTATTATTTTTGTTTTCGCGTACCCCCTACTGTAATATCCAAATCCCTTTTCCCAATTCTCCGTCTGTGCAAAGAAGTTTTTATCAATAATGTTGAGGGCTTAGATTGGCTTAAGAGTGAAATGACTGTAATTGATATCATTTGCGGAACTTATTTCTGTTTTTACTTTTTGTTCCATTTTTAAAGTAGTGTAATATTCGTAACGAATAAAAATATATATTTGTAGAATTATTAACATAAATGAAGAAAAGAAATTAATTAGATAAAAAAATCGTTTGGTCATAAAAGAAATTAATTAAAAATATCGTTTGGCATAATTCTTTTCTAAAGATTACAAAAATTGTATGGCAACGATATGTTTGTCTTTTGCTAACGTTGCCTAGCAATGGAAAAGAATATTGATGAATTCAACATGGAATTCGATATAAGTCGGTGATTGTAACGTTTGTGATGTAAGTGTATGTGTTTGTTTTACATGTTTGTGCCGTGGCAGACGTCCAATAAACATATTATTTTTGATAAAGAAGGCTCTACTATTCTTCATAATATGCTGAAATACACCACAGTAGTGTTAGTTCAAATACAAAGAAAATGAAACCAGTATTGTAATAATTTAAACTAGCTAAAAATTACACTTGGAATAATCAACTGCTCAAGTGGTATAATTGTTAAATAGCAAGTATTCACTTGGAAAAGTAAAATTCTGTAGCTTTTTAAAACCCTTTATGTATTCTGGTTTCCGCCATTAACAACTTTGATTTTGCGTACCCCCAACTGGTCCTTGGGTACGCGTACCACAGGTTGAGAACTTCTCCTTTGTGGCGTGGAGAAATGTGCAGTGTTCTCGATTGCGCCTTCTCTTAACCTTCTTAACTATCAGAAATGATATTGAGTGGAACAATAGTGTAGTGATGTGTAAAATAATTATTCCTGATAATTAATGTAGGATTGTATCCGATTGGAACAGATTTCAAATCAGTTTTTTTTTGGGGGGGGGTGAAAACCCAAGTGGGAGTAATACGGCTTATATATATATCCAATTTTTCGATACCATTTTAAACAATAACTAGATGACAAGGGTTTCTTGCCGTAAACTGTTGTATTATATCTATCGTGTATACGGACATTAACATACCAATCAGAGTTTTGAAAAGCTTGGGAATTCCTCTTTCTTTTCTGAAAGGTTCAAGTTCTCTTTCATTGTAATATTTTGCTCCGATAGATTATACTTTGAGGATTAATAAAAAATACTAATTAATTGAACTGTCGGAAATAATTGTCTAAAAACGACGAAGAAGCGAGTTTAATTTCAGAAAACTTCATTTACCAGAAAATATAATATAATCGTCGTTCAAGCAAAAGTCCAAAACTATAGTTTCGAGATGTAGTCAATTTAAACTTACTTAATATTGAGTCCTTATTGGGTATGTCACAGATATTCGGCAACTATTTTCAGAAAATAAATGGTCACTATATAATGCTTGCAGGTGTTGAAAGATACTATCTTGCTAATTTTGCCAACCTTGGAAATTTTGCTGCATTTTCCCCCCACTTTACAACCTATTAAAAGTTCTTTATCAAATTAAGAATTTACTTCTGGTAGTTTTAATTTTATCCATTCAATTTTCTTCTGTGTTTGTCATTGTTATGTTCTGCAATGAGTAATCTTTTATTTCTTTGAAGCAATCTCAAAATGATGAGGATTTCTCATTCTTTATTATTGGAATTAAGGTATTTAGAATATTACAAATATACATAAAGGTATTAACATTTCTTTAAATATTATACAAATAATAAAAAATGAATTTTATTTAATCTTTCATTTAAAATTTGAAAAATATTTCATTTAGGATCAAGAGTGAAATGTTTTTAAAAATTTGGTATTGGGCCTTAAATTTGGCCGAATGTTCGGTATTTGGCCAAATCACTATTCGTGACATCCCATTATAAATATTAAGAATTATTTTAGAGATTTATGGTTCCTACGGTTGGTTTACTGATGTTTAGATCGTGAAATAAGTAACTGGAATTTCTAATGGACTGCAGTAGTCGTTCAAAATGTTTATTGTGGACTTAGTGACTTTTGCTTGAAACAGTGGTGCGCAAACCGTGGGTCGCGACCCCTCTGGGGGTAGCGAGCAAATTTTTGTGGGTTGCTTAATTCAAAGAAATTTACTTGACAATAAAAATTATAAGGTTTTTCCTCTAAAAACGTGGTCAAGAGGGGCCGCGAAAATATTTTACACAAAGTAATTTAGTCGGAAATGAAAATACAGTCGACGCTCGTTATAACGACCACACATTATGAAGACCATTCCATTATAACGACCAGTGATGTACAGCACAGTGCCAGTATTTTTTTGAACTTGAAATTTAGAAGCTAAATTGGAAACTCCCACATTTATCTAGTTGGGATTGTATATATTTTTTTTCGGGAGAATTATTTACAAAAACTTGTGTGTGTGTGTGTTGGCATTACTGGGAAGAAACTGATATTGGAAAGCCATACAAATTTTCTCGGACATTTTCTTTATTTCATTAAGCCTTCAACCTTTTTAAATTCTCATGTGGTATTCTGGTCCAACTTAAAATTAACTGCAAACATTTCTTGGTAAATCTTTGGTCATTACGGCATCTGAAATTGTTTCCATGGGGCTGATCGATAAAGATGTTTTCGTTGTGTGTTATGAGTTTAAGCAAATCAAGCATTCGATTTATTTTGGTAAATTAAAATACGTAGATCTTCCGAAAGATTTTTCCCCCCTTATGAATTTATCCAAATGTTCTTTTTGGGTTGTCTACTTCATCATAATCATTTGACTTGGTAATTGAACATTGAAATAAGTAATAGCTTCACAATTGAACAGTAACAAGTTGCATTTTATACATTGAGATATTATGTGTAAAAGAATTGGGCATACTTTAGCTTTATGTCCCTTGAACGGTCCTAATGGATTAATTCAAATGTTCTTTTTGGTTGTCTACTTCAACTTAATCATTTGACTTGGTAATTGAACATTGAAATAAGTAATCTATTAACAGTTGAGCATTAATAAGTTGCATTTTATCCATTGAGATATTATGTGCAAACGAATTGGGCATACTTTATCTTTATGTCCCTTGAACGGCCTCCGCCATTTTTTTTTTTAATCCTATTGCAATCATTACTGTTGATCTGTAGTTAGGGTTACCATGCGTCCTGTGTGCACGTGACTGTCACCGTATTTCACTACTCAATCCCGTATTATTTTTTGTCCCGTTTTTTCCCTTGTGTTGATCAGAAGTCGTCTAATAAAGCTATGCGAATATATATGTCATTCCAGCCCACAATGCAAATATGAAGAAAATATTTTCCCTAATATCAACTGAATGGTCAGGCGAAAGAAACAGATCGTCAGTGGAGACAATTGAAGCAATTGTGTATTGCCATTGTAATTTCAAAATGACTTGCGCCCGCTTTTATAATTATATAACCAAGAAAACAAAATCACCTTTAAAATATGTCTTTGCTAAAAAGGATTACCCTCGCATCTTTTTCGTTGTTCTACGTGTTCATTTTATCAGATTATCAGAGTAAAATAAGCCATTACCTACCAACTTTTTTCATATTTTATGTGTTCAGTACTTAAGCGTCCCGTATTTTATACTTGGCAATTATCGCAATCCTATCTTTAGAGGCGGTTTAATGTGAAAGATATCGCCAAGTTATGTGTGATCCTGATTTCAATTTCGTTTATTGCAGCGTGGAACAGATGAACTCCTCTCTCAAAGCGGCGGCGCTGTCAGCAACGGGAATGCCATGAGCCCCGACACTAATGACAATGAAAACAACAACGATGCTAAGAAGGTGAGTCTCTGACCGTGAACTTACAAACGTTATCTCTATCTAAATAACCGAAAATGGGACTGGCCATTGTTAATGCTTATTAACGCGACTGGTATTTTTGTCGATTGATTCATCGCCGCGCGTTTCTTTTGTTTCCAATGTCTAGGTCAAATTGGACAAAACCCAAACTGGAAAACCTTCTCGTGTTGTTCATATCAGAAATGTGGCCACCGATGCGACAGAAACTGAGATTATTCATCTAGGAATATCGTTCGGGCGAGTTACCAATGTCTTGCTCCTCAAGGGAAAAAATCAGGTTAGTAAAGATTTTTTCTTATATGTGCGTTTCTTTTATTGACGGTTATATTTAACAAAAATATTAATTAATTTGTCATAAATTGATTAAAGCTCTTTTGTATTATATAGTAAGGCGTATATGCAGCTATTTCTAATATAATACAGAAACAAATAATAGAAATATAAAACAAAAGTAAAAAACAGAAAGCATAAATAAGAAACAAAAGATTTAAACAATAACGATAACAAAACACCTTTTCGTGTGCTCAACGCAACAGCATCAAGGGTCATCATCAATCAAAGGGCATATTTTTGATTTATAATCTTACCCTTGACAGAAAATTTTGTCCATTTTTAGAACTTCGATGGCGAGTGGCCTTTGAAAATTCGTCATTCAAGTTCTCGTTCATTCCTTCCAATTTGAATATTTTTCTTTTACATTCTAAATTATATGTTTAGGTTTTTTTTTGTAATATTAATCTTTATAATTTTCTGTTGATGCAATCACTTGAGGCTGCTGCGTTGAGCACGCAAAAAGTTGTATTGTTATCGTTATTGTTTAAATCTTTTGTTTCTTATTTATACTCTTTCTTTTTTTTACTTTTGTTTTATATTTATATTATTTCTTTTATTGACATATCGGCATCCATATTAGTTTTAACACATTGAGCTCCGCCGTATTTAAAAAAAAAAAAAGTTTCTTCATGGTCTGCTGTTATTTGCTCACAGGAGTTGGCAGCACACTCTTGTATTATTAGTTCAAACGGTATCCGAAGTAATACAAGTGGTCGATTAGGATAGCATGTGTTGTATTCGTTTGGACACAAATGGCACTTAATGTGTTAAGGATGGTTGAGGGGTAGGGATGTAACGAATAGCGATTTGGCCGAAAACCGAATATTCGGCCAAAATTCAGCAACACAAATCATATTGGCTAGAGTTGGGTTGATACACGGTTTTGCTGTATCAGGTACAAGTGGATACTGATACGTGCTTGTACCTGATACTTTTACTTGATACCTTTGTATCCGATACAGCCGATAACCGATCCCTTCCTGTCGGTACGGAACTGGGTAGGCAATCGGGTAGTGATACGAGATTTCTGGCTTGGCAATGCTAGCATGTGTTATGTGTGTGTTTTTAAAAACTACCTATATATATTATTTCTTATCATTACCTGGAATAAAATTATTTCTAAAGCATTTTTTTTAACCTTTTCTTGCAATGCTTAATAAGTATATAAGATTGATGAGATTTTCTATGATTAAATAAATATATTTTGCTTTAAGCATTTCTTTATTAAAAACAAATAAGTAACTCAATCAAAAGAATTATTATTAGTAAAATAAATTGAACATAAAAATTAAATGGTGACCATGAATAGAATTTTCAGAATATAATGATTTAAAAATTACCGCATTTTTTTTTTTTAAAAAGATTATTAACTTGAAAATATGCAACCTAATATCTGCTTAGTATTCTGCCAGCCGAATATTCGTTAAATCCCTGGTTGAGGGAAGGCCTAATTTATATATATATATATATATATATATATATATATATATATATATATATTTTTATAAAAAATGCAATACTAAAGGATATCGCCCGCTATTATTTTTTTAGTTTGCAGCAAGATATTGACTTGGACTATTTTATCAGTTAAATAAATTTTTATGCGCTGTAAAATGGCGCCTATTTCATCTATTGAAAATCGAAATTTTCAAAAAAAAAAAAAAAAAAAAAAAAAAATCTTTGATTTACCTCTTGAATGGTTGATTCATTTTGTGTTAATTGAAAATTATCGTTGCTTATTACTATTTTGTTATTACTTATTGTTATCTTTATACTTACGCAAAAGTATTAAGTAAGGTGTTTCCATAGGTGATATTTATTATGCAAAACTCCAACTCTCTAGAATCGCATTTCTGTTAGAAAGGAAAAGAATATTTTCGGTTATCCAGAAGGAACCGTCTTCCGAGTTCACGATTGAATTATCTTAAAAATTTTGAATTGTTCACCTTCTTATTTTGACCACTAGTCATATTAATTTTCAAAGACTAGATGCAATGATACTTTTGGAATGGTAATTACTCTGGGAGGGAACTTACAGAACTGCATTGCATTCCAGATGAAGTTAAACGAAGTCGGCAAAAGTTAATTCCTATGCAGACCACGGCAGAAACCGCTGCGGAATCGATAATCAGAACCGCAAAATTTATCAAACTTGAGTCTTCTCATCGCAATGGATTCTCTTTCTCATATCCTCAACTAGCAGTACGCGCACGGCGTTGCCCTTGGAATCAGGACTTCAACAAAATGGAGGGGGGAAAAAAAACCGCCCACAATGACATGAACAAATTTTGAAAGCAAAATCAAAACAAAAGATACACTTTATTGATTTTCCCGCTTATTTTTTTTTTCGCGGTAATGGCATTTTATTTGTAGAAAAGTTAATCCAAAACAATATTAAAAAATTGCAACCTGAAAATTATTAGCAAGCTAAGTATGCGAGATGAATAAATACGTTAAGATACTGCCGCAAATAATAATCAGTTATTCAAATTCAAGGTTATGGCGTCACCACCCCTTCAGCCAATCAAATAGCCAGCTGCGTTCCGAAGAAGTGCTGCGCGAGGAACTCTCTCCATTAAAATAACTCAACCGTCCAGAAAAAAATTAATTAAAAAAAACACGGGAAAAGATATTTTAACCATTCTTGTTTTAAATCCGACAGAACCGTTCTAGTTATAAGCTGAAAAAATATTTAAATTAATAGTGTTATTAGAAAGTCGGATGCAACAAATTTAAAATCAAAAGCAACATCTTGATGCCAAAACAGGGTATTTTTTAAAAATTTCTAAAACTTTAGTAAATTACGTTAGAAATTCGAAACTAACTTCATTAGAACGGAAATCGCGTGCTCTTTCCAATGGTGTATCTATTTTTGTCGTACAGTTATCCGAAACCATGCTATTGAGAAATTAGTGCGAAAAATCACCCAAAACAACACAAAATATTAAATAAAAAAAATTCTAGAATAAATTTTAAAATTTCGGCTTCGCGGTGCATTCAGTCACCATTACGACTACCTGTCTGCCAAATTTCATGGTTGTAAGTGCGATAGATTCGTGTGGACATCGCAGACAAACACACACACAAACATTGCCTTTTATAAGTATAGATACACCAATCCATACAATTTAACGATCGATTGTGCGAGAATCCAGTCTTTTTCCATAGCATTGCAACTGAATGGGTTTAATTATACTTCCGTCGCTTAACCAACTGTAGAGAGATTGTAGATGAAATGATTATTGTCAAGGATTTTTGGAAAGGATCTAATGAATGAATTGTTTTTCACTATGCACACTAGTATAACGCTTTAATAAGCTCTAAAATTGGTTTCTTATGAAAGGTTATTGATGATGTCCATCATGCTTCAAAATGTATTCAATTCGTTGCTCGACTGTATCCAAGACAGTTTTTCTCAGTGCATAGTCATTAACTGCATTCCGCGGATAAGTTTCCCCCTTTTGCGCAATGCTTCTACCCGTTACTATCAGCTTGTGGGCTAGATGTAAAATACTGCTTTTCAGGAAACCTCACAATCGGAAGTCGTAATGATAATGGAGGGAGGCTTACATCGGCGCCTAACCAGCAACCCTACCTATCTCGATTTACCACATTTTTACTTTCTCGTATACGAGGTATACAAAGAGAAAAGTATTGTAATCGTCAAAAAATTGAACTCGAGATTTTCACGAATCTCCACGTTTTAGACCTCGCTGAGTACGAAAAACACAATTTTGGAATTATGTCTGTCTGTGAACACAACTCGAAAATTATTAGAGCTACAGGGATGAAATTTGGTATGTGATCTTGACACATAATTTGTAGGTGTCTATCAAATTTTGGAAAAAAATCCGTCCACGGGGAAGTCTGTCTGTCTGCGCTCATGTGAACAATACGACTCAAAAACTTGAATGGATAAAATTTGGTACACAGTTTTTATTATCATGAATGCAGGTCCGTATCAAATTTCGGGCCAAAGGGTTCACTGTCTGAAGACAATATCTTCTAATGGAAATGGCTTAGATAAATAAAATTTCCTATGTAGTCTTGACACCCTAATTGTAGAAATGGCTTAGATAAATGAAATTTCCTATGTAGTCTTGACACCCTAATTGTAGATTTGTCTCCAATTTTTGTTTAAATCGGTTTAAAACAAGGCATTGCAAATGCGTATTCGGTTTTTTTTTCCCTTTCTACGACGCAAACCAGCGTCGGTCTCCCCTAAACTTTCTCGTACTTCCAAAAAGATGTAATTTTCCATCTAACTGGGGTTGCTATACGTCCCGTATTTCGCTAGTCAGTCCCGTATTACTATTTGTCCCGTTTTCTTCCTAAACTCCGTGTCAAATTTTGGACTAAATCCGTCATAGGCTTGACTGTCTGTCGGTCTGTATAATCGCGTACTTGTTTTACTAGAGGAATTAAAAACGGAATTTTCCGCAACCAATCGCATGTGGTGAACATGAGATTGCAAAAATCGGAAATATTCGTTATTGGTTGCGGAAAATTCCGTTTTTCCATTCCTCTTAAAATGTGGAAAATAGAGAATATTTGGTGCTTGTTAAGCGACGACATTTTTGAAATGTTCGTTTTCATTCGTGCTTTTGCAGACCAAGATCGTTCATAAAATAGATAGTGCGTTTCAGAAACTATGTATTCTTAATATATTTCAACAAATGCAGTTACTGTTCAGCAGCGGATTCCGAGACTACCACTTTTGGACGTTTTTACACCGGAAAGGGGTGTCAGGCAATGTGTCAATGAGCGCATTTCCGGAGTTCTTTGTTAGATCACGCTCATTAAAATGTAAATATCACCCTTCCATTCTTCACTTACCCCCTATTTTGATGAAAAATAACTCCGCCCGGCGCATGCGAAGTACATGCCCGGGTTTTCGAATCCATTGCTAAACAGTATATCTAAATAAAATGCCATATGTGAGGAGAATCGCAGTTTGGAGGATCCCTCTTACCGAATTTCAGACGTTCCTTCAAATATTACGTTTATACGGGATGCAGCCAACCTGTACGATAGCATTGTTTCGCAAGTTCCTGTGAGCTTCCATTGAAGAAGGAATTGTTTCTGAAAATACTGAAGTGACCGAAATATTTTTCTGTAAAAAATATCCTCTTTGCATTAAGATGTATTGAATATAGCCAGTTTCAATCAATTCTGCATTTAAAAAGTTCGTTTTTGTTTTTTGTTTGTTTGTTTGTTCAACATCCGTATGTAATAAATCGCGTAATTAAGAACATAATGGATTCTTCGTAAACAGCTAGTGGTTGTTTCGCTACTTTCGTAAAAGAACGAGTTATGTTTCTTTTATCTGACTTTATATTACCACAAATCGGTCTTGCGGCTATTATAGTAAAACGTGCTTTCTGCGTTCGTAAAAACCGATATTAAGCGCGAGATTACTAATGTTTTTGCATTATAATTCTCTTTCTTTTCTTATTAATAAAATCTTGATTAATCTGCTTGCTCTCTTTTTGAAGGTTTCGAAGGATATTTTGCTTTCGTAATTTCCTTATGAAGGATTTCTATCCTGCTAGTGCAATCCTTGTACAAAACAAACTCACCGAAGATAAGCTTTTGAAATCGGAATTATTTGTGGCTTTCAGAAGCGTAATAATATATTTTTCATGACAAATGTAGAGGGTTTTACGCCCATTTCTTCTCTATCGGGGAATTTTGTCAACTTTACGTAAGTGACAAAAATATGTGAACACCGGATTTTCACTTTTTGCGTGATTCTTTAGCTTTGTTTTTTGTGACATAGGAGGAGGGACTTCTAATAGAGGCATGTACCTGTCCTTGATCAAGTTGCGGAAACGTGTGGAATGCCAGTTACATCCGTAATGAAATTTATATATATTTTTTGAAATCTCTTTCTGTATAGTGATAGAAAGTGGAATTGTAGTGTTGGCCGATTTTGATATAAATATGTGTACCAAAATATTCATTTGTATTTTCATTCAAGGCCAAATTAACATTTGCTGGCATGCATTCATGTAATTTTTTTCCCAATTTCATTTGTCGATTTAATTTCATCCACACCCATTTCCTCTCAGCTCTGCGTCATTTGCTTTTTTTTTTTTTTTATTTTTTTCCTGCTTACTGTTTCTATAAGGTAAGATTGAAAGGAACAAAGAAATCTGTTTATATACGAGATGCTTTTGCTCTTTACTGTAGTTTTTGTAAGGGGAAATTGTAATCGCATCTCTATCTAGACATTGGATTTATGACCAGTAAATTCTCGCACTCTACAAATATGAAGTATTTTAAGACGGTCATCGTTTTAAGACATGAATTACTCTTTTAAAAAAAGACGGGAGGTAGTCTTTTTCAAACAGGCCGCTGATATTAAAGGCGTAGGACTACTTTACTACTCACA
>BGPR01020195.1:0-28173 GCA_013235015.1 Araneus ventricosus
GCCTCTGTTGAAACAATTTTCTATTTACTTGGTGAAATATGCAGATACTTATAGTTCAATGTCTTCAAAACGAGGATTGTCAATCGAAGAAACAAAGGATGGTATTAAAGACATTGTACAATTGCTGGTAACAATAGAAGCATTAGATGATGCTGTATCTCTTGCTAAGAAATATTCTGTCAGTGCATTTAAGAATTCTTAATAACTTTTCTTTAAATTTTTTATGGAATTTTTTAAAATACAATCTTGATTTTGACAGCCATTGTAAATATGCAATCCATGTGACAGTTTATTTTATGTAAATATATTTGTTAATATAACTGAATTTAGTATGAAGCATTATTTTATTAGCTGATGCTAATTATTGTATTAAATATTTCAAAATATGAACTATAAAAGTCTTCCATTTTTTCATTCCACACATTGACTGACAGGACAAAAATTTATTCAGATTTCAGAAATTAAAAAAAAAAAAAACTAATATGTCAAATTTTGGTTTAAATATGAATTATTTTACCTGTTTTTTTTTCTTATCTTGTCTCTAAAGTTACAGCAAAGTGTAAGGAACATCCAACAAATAACTAGCCAGTAGACCTTGCACAGTAAATATTTAATGTAGCTCAAAAGTTTTTGCCATGGCTATCGAGATATCTATTCCAGTAAGGTATGCAGCAGACAGTAATCTTAATATAAATAAAAATCATTGTGGGTATGTGGCTATGTTCCACATCTCCTCCTAAACCAATGGACTGTTTTCAACCAAATTTTGTACACTTATTATTATTAGGGGAGGACACTTAAGAACTTTTCTAAGTCCAAAAGTTAATTAAACAGGCAGTTAATTATAGATTAACTGAAACCGTTTTTCCACCATAACTTCGGTGCAAATTGTCTGACAAAAAAATATTTTTATATACCATCTTAAAGTTCACAATTTTACCTTTTCAATGATGCCAATTTTATTTCTGTGACATTTTTTCTTCAATTTTTATTAATTTTTTAAAGTTTAATAATTTTTAATTACGTGCAAACAATTTTGAAATAATGCAGATTTATAGCTACTCCGTTGCTAGGCTACGGTTAGACTTTGAACTAATTCACCTTTATTTCTGAAAATTTTGCTTATTTTTATAAATATTCATATAATATAATTTCGAAAGTGTGTCTGTCTGTTTGTTACGCATCCACCGCAAAACTACCAAACTGATTTGGATGAAAATTGGCAGAGTTGTAGCTTGAAACCCAGGAATGGACATAGGGTAGGTAGCATCATATTAAATTCATTATTTTTGATTACAGATAACATTTAAATAATTATCAAGCAATTTGTGATGAAGATTACTACTTTATTTTTCAATCAACTGTCATGTGATCCTTCAGAAAAGTGCAAGCATTTGAAATAACTTATTTTTAAAGCATCACGTGACCTTGCTGAGAGAGGAAGGAAATAATTAATTTGTGGAATAATAACTGAAAAATAGACACCGGGACAGAAAACTAATGATAGATATAATATAGTATCAAGAGTTTTTGGATTAAAATTTAAAAACTAAAGTTAATTATAACTAAAGGAAAATATCGTTCATTGTTTATTTAAAATAAGAGCCTAATTTAGTGTAAAGGTTGCCAAAATAATTCTTTATCACTCTTTTTATCGACATCCAAGATTTGTTTGGCTGTTAAATTTGTAATCAAACGATTTGGATAATTACAATAGTTCCATTTCAAATTTTAATGCTTTAAGAGCTTTTTTTAACCGATTTAAAAAGAAAGGATTGCATAAACCCAAAGACCACGAAATTCAACGTTTTGTTTACTAAAGAAAGAACTGATTCGAACTTGGCGCTTGATACAGTTGCCAATTAGATTTAGCGATTGCTAGAGATTCAAACAGAATTGGGACTTTTTCAAAATTGTTCACAGTACAGAGGAACTGATAAGCAAGGTTTATCCTTCCCTACAAGCTAATAAGAGGAATAGAGATTGGTTGTTGATTGGGTAATTTTGGCACTGACAAATGAAAGTTTAGGCGAGATAAATGAAAAAAAAAAAAAAATACTTCACAAATATAATGAATGGTAATGGGTAATAACAAGTAAAATTGTAGTGATGCTACTTTTAGATTATAAGGGAATTACTAGTAATTACAATTCTTATTTTTTTAATTATGAAAGAGGTCACTATGCATTATTTGGAATGTCATTTTTATTTTTGAATCATTTGCTCGCTCTACAACCACTCGGAGGCGTTGCTTGATATCATTACTGTATGATGTGGAAAGTGAATGTTTATTAAATTGGAGAAAACTTTCAAATATTAACATGGACTCTATTGGGTGGGCTTCAAAGAGACTTTTGCAAATGACATGGGCAGTTTTTCTTTTTCTCTGTTCATGTGTCAAATGAATTGGCTTTCTATATTTTAAGTGAGGTTTTAATTAAGTGTCAAATGAATTACCCCTTTTGTGTAAACTATCAGTACAATTAATTATGTACTTTAAATGAATCTTTTGTTGGTTTTATGATTTTAGGGTGTTATTCCTTTTTTTTTTTTTTTTTTTTGTCCTTCATGATTTTAATTTTTTTGTGATCTTCATGCTTTGTGTTCATGTGTCAAATGAATTAGCTTTATATTTTAAGTGTGAATGTGTGTTAAGTGTGTCAAATGAATTACCCTTTTTGTGTAAACTATCAGTACAATTAATTATGCACTTTAAATTAATCCTTTTGTTGGTTTTATTCTTTTTATGATTTTAAGGTTTTATTCTTTTATTTTACTTTCATGATTTTATTCTTTTTGTGATCTTCATGCTTTGTGTTCATGTGTCAAATAAATTGGCTTTCTATATTTTAAGTGAGGCGTTAATTGTCAATTGAATTAGCGTTTTGTATAAATTAACAGTACAAATTATATGTGTTTTAAATTAGGTTTTAATTGTCAATTGATTTCGCTTTCGGTGATAATTAATGGTACAATTAATGCATACTTTAAATAGGGCTTTAGGGTTTTTTATTTCTTTAAATTTTCTGGTTTTTTTCAAGGCGAAATGAGCGTTGAAGTAGAAAGTAGTCCAAATAGCGCAGCTGTGATGCCTTTTCATTTCCAGTTTGGAAGAGTTGCAAAATGGCGAATTTTGGGGAAAGGTGTTGAACTTATAACAACACTTTCTTTTTGGACGCTTAACCAATGAGGGTCAAACGCCTTACGTCAGCGTGGCGTGGTTTCGGCCACGGTATTTGGGTGAACGCGACGCACAGTTCAGTTTGCTCAGTCGCACAGTCAGAGAGCGTCCGATTCGGCTTCGCGAGTGTTGCAATCCCCCACTTGTGCATCACGCAGGAGGGATGATCGAGTTCATGGAGGTGTTTAGATCTTAATTGGTCGAAAGATTGCCGACTTCAACGAAGAAAGGCCATGGTAAATAGGCAGGCTGAGAAATTTTTCTAGCATTGCTCGCTAACATTTTTGGTCCGGCACTATCTTCGGTGGAACTACAGATCCCAGGAAAACGAGGCGAAATTCCACACTAGTCCCTTGAGATAAAAGGAGCACAGGCAGACCGTCCCAGCTTTTGGAATTTATCCTTCCTGGCATGATCAGTGAGCAGATCCAGGCCAAATGTCCGGACTCTGTTTCTGAGGGATCTTAGTCATAACATCCGTGGCGTGACCCCAAGATCATCGGAAGGCACAAGGAATCAGTGAGGAGAGACCCGAGGGAGAACTACGATGCCAAAGTGATGAGTACCTTCATGACTTATTTGATTTTTATTCTTTTTATGTCCGGCATCATGCCTAGTGAAAGGAACTCGAGGGGGATTATAAAAGTTTTTAGAGGAGAGAATGAACACTTGTAGGGAGCGAAATGCTTTAAAATTTTGATAATGTCATTTACTTATTAATCTAGATTTGTGTCGTGAATGTTTGTTTTGTTTTATCTTGTGTATTGGGCAGTATAATTGGAGGGAACTAACTTAACAATAATAAGCTATGATTTGATTTTTATGTTAATCGAAATGTCCCGCATTGGGAAGCAAGTTTAATTTTATTGTGTAATGAGAAAGAAATTAATGAAGAAAGTTTCTTGTAATCACAAGGAAAACATGAATGTGTCTTTTGCTTTGTAAGTGTATGAATTTGCTTTAAATATTGTTTTGTGTTTAAAGTAAGGTTTGATTGGGGCATGAGTCGCGGAATGCGGTTTTAAGGGGTTTGTTTTATTCTGCCTATCCAAGGGTAGATGCTAACAGAGTTCAATAGAGTGTAATGCATAAATTTAATTTAATGTTTTAGTAAATCTTAGCATATATAAAATTGATCCGTAACTTATGAGTGTTTAATTCTGATTATGACAAGAATATGAGGAGAGGATTTCTTGGGATCAATGCGTCTTGCGCCCTAAGTGGATTTTCCTTGTTAAATTGTTACCTGTGAATTTCTTTCGGATTGGGCGCCCACCGTTTTCATCTTTACTCATGATTTCATTTTAGACATGTGCAATATCTTTAGCTTTTAAATGTGTAATCAAATTAATATCAAAGTCTCTTAATAAATTTTTATTTTCTATTACCTTCAGTGTTGTTATTTTTACACATGACTCACACCCAAGATATTTCTGAGAGAGTTTGGTTAAAATTGAATTCCTGTGGTTATTGCATTTACACAATGCATTTAAATACTTTAATATTGATAACTTAGCTAATAGATCTTGGTAATTGTAATTGTGTTTGATTGATTCAATCAATGGAAAAAAATTGTTAAAGAGAAATTATTTAAGATTAGATTTAAAATTGAAATCACTGAAGATTCACTATTAATCTATTGAAAGTAATAATTTAAGTTAATATAAAAAGTAACAAGTAATATAAAGAAAAAATTTTTAAAGTCAATTCCTACTTAGGTCAACAAAGAAAAATTTTAATTTAGAAATTTTTTCTCCCATATAAAACTAAAATTAATGAATTAATATTTGAAAGAACTATTAACATCAAGTGTCATCCACTACAAGTTTTAAAAAATGTATTTGAACTTGAGTGGATGAATAAAAAGTATTTTATTAACGATTGAATCTTGAAAATTCCCTTTGTCGCCAAATCTGTAATGTCAATAGTTTTCGAGATATAATGAAAAACATACTGTGCATGCGCAAAGATATGGCTAAAATATGGGGGGTGCTTCGATGATCCCATAGGCCATCTATATACCCAAGAACCAAGTCTGTAATGTTAATAGTTTTCGAGATATAATGAAAAACGTACTGCGCATGCGTCATACAAAATATGAAATGGCAGACAAACATACAGACAAGAAAAGTTAATATTGCATTGTCATCTAGTTCTGAGCTATGTTTAAAGTTTCAAGTCTCCAGCTCATCGGAAAGTTAGTTTAAAATCGATTGCAAAATTTGAACAAAATAAATATATATAGGGAGAGTGTGAACTAATAGTAGGAATTGAAAAATAATGACAAAATCATATCCTGTAGAGTTTTTCAACCCCATAGAATTGTCAGGGATACCTTCCAACAAGCTGAGATTAAAATTCAGTATGCCAGAACTATTCATACGTAACCTCAATGTACAGAGACTGCGCAATGGCACACGGTTTCAAATTACACGCTTAGGACCAAAAGTTGTGCTAGCTACCGATATGACTGGCATAGCGAGAGGTGAGAGTGCTAAATTCTACACATTCCAATAATACCGAAGGATTTACCATCCCAGTTCAAAAGGTAACAATTCCCTTTAAAATTAGCATTGCCAGGCTCAGGTCCGACACTCAAAGGGGCAGGCGTACATTTGGAAAAAACATTTTTTTCGTTGGTAACTATATGTGGCATGTTCACGTGTGTCCAGCCCGCTAAACCTCGTATACAAAAGTGTGTTATCATATATAAACAATTTACCTAACTGTAACAGCAGACACACGTACAGTACACTCCTGTTAGTCGTCCAATTATGCATTATCAACCATCAGAACTTTTAATTTCCCCTTTCTACATATAATGAAACATTTACATTCGTGAATTTAAAAAAAGTAACAATTCAAATTCTGCGCGCACGAAGTTACGAGTAACAGCTAGTGTTCTTATAAAACTTCTGGAAAAGAGGTGGGGGTAGGTTCTGAGAACCAAACTCCATGCTAGTGTACAAGTAGAATAGTACTCGCAGAGTTTGCTCGAATTCACTTAACACTGAAATATTGAGGTGAAAGGTCTGGGCCATAGAGGACATCTCTCTTAAATTGGTGGTTTGTAGAGAAAAATGCTGGTGGAAAATTTCCAGGTCACTTTGACTTGATTGCCTGTAGCTGCAAGGACATTGCTTTTTGATTCCACTCATTTTCCAAGCTTACTGAACTTTACTAGCCTAATTCAAATTTCTCCATTTGTCTGAGCATTATCTGATATGTGGTGTCTGTGGCTGCCTTTGTCTCATTTATGTATTGAACAACACTTATAATTATTAAAATATGTATTATTAACTGAATAAATTTGTTTACTTGATGAAAATAAGATTTTTGTTTAAGAATTGCAATATAAATATTATATTTTAACATTATAAAGATTAACTTATTATATTTGTGAAGAAATAAAGTTTTATAAAAATTATTCATAGATTACTGTTTTAATATTAAAAAGGACTATTTTTTCTGAAAAGTCATTGATCAATTAAAATAACTTATTATTATACAGGGCAAAAGTTGAAATAATCACTGATGAGAAAAAGCACATTTTTCTCACTGGAATGAAAGTTTATTTGAAGTATGATTAAGATTTATTTCATTATGATTTTATTTCCTTTCAATCTTAAAAATGTTCAAGGTAACATAATAGTTTATTAACATGGTATTTTCTCTTCTGTTTACTATGTTTCTGATTTATATTCTACATAATGTAAGCAGTGTCCATTCATTTCATTATGAAAAATGTCTTTTCTCTCAATAAATAACTTTAAGATAGGCTAAAAAAGTTTCCGAGTTCCAAACCTACATACCAAATTTCATTTATCTAGCACTGTGAATTGAGTTATCTTCACATACACAATGATAGACAACCTACCCATTCCCAGATTTAGTGCAAAATTAGACACAGTTCTACAATTTCAAATTATAGCTCATATACTAAAATTTATTCATTTTAGTTTGTTACATTTATCGGATCCACATACATATGAATAAAAAGACAGACAGCCTGTTGATAAATTTCATTTATCTAGCTCATTCTGCTTTTACACTATCATATTCAGCAAAATTCAAAAATAGTGTCTTCAAACTTGGAGGTCACTTGGAAAACATCGAGATTTCATCAAAATCTTGGAAGTCGAATTTTTTGACTGACAATACTTTCTCTTTGTTTACAAGAAACCAAGTAAATAAAAGTAATCTATTTGAGCTATCTTCAGAATACTTTTAAGAAATTTCATTTTCTGCCACTATTTAATAGCCCAGCTTGCCACTTTTTGTGGAAATTAATTATGAATTATTGAAGTGCTAAATTTTCAGTTGCTTTGTATTGATTAGAGCAATTGGGAAATTTTATTTGCACTTCTATAGAGTTTGGTATTCTATAGATGAATTTTATTTTATTTTGAAGAAGTTATTTACATTTGATTGAATAACCTATATAATACTTTTTTACAAACCTGAATAATCTTTATAATACTTTTTTACAAACTTATAAATAGTGGCAGAAATTTCATTTTCTGCCACTATTTAATAGTCCAGTTCCACCTTTTGTAGAAATCTATTCTGATTATTGAAGTGCTAAATTTTCAGTTGCTTTGTATTGATTACATCAATCGGAAAATTTTATTTGCACTTCTGTAAAATTTAGTATTCTATAGACGAGTTTTATTTTCTTTTGAAGAAGTTATTTACATTTGACTGAGTAACTTTTATAATACTTTTTACAAGCTGTTTTATATCTTAATATGAAATACTGAATTTATTTCAGTTGAACAAATAATAAAAATTTAAATACTTGAAAAGATTTAGTAGTTTATCTTAGTTGCTATCAAAAAATTATGTAAAAACAGGTTTCATTTCTCCTGACTAATAGTTTACAATGTTATACCTACTCTAATATTTCAGAATAAAGATCAATTAATATAGTACAAACATCTATGAATTTTATGGTATGTAATTTAGGATACTTCTTAGATTCAAGATGAGTCATTATCATTTTAAGTGTGTACAAAAAATTTTTATACTTCCCGATATTTTACATTTCAATAATCGAAAGCATTTGGGTTTTTGTATAACAACATTAGATCAGGGTATGTTAAGAAAAGTTTTGAGTTCATTAAACAATTGCTTTTATTTTATAAATTTATATATAGCTTTGATGTTTATAAACAATTTTCCTTAGACTTAAAACCAAGAAAATTTACTTGTATGACAAGTTATAAATCAGGCAACAAAAAATTTAATATGAAACTTGCTACTCTTGGAAACAAAGTTTGTATTATGTGCCTAAAAGCACATATTAAATCTTTTTTTACCTAATTTTTAAAAGAAACTTCATATTGATTAGCATGGCTAAAGAATAACAAAACCACATGCAAATCCTCATATTTAAAAAAAATAATAATACAAATGTATTACTTAAAACTATTTTTTCACAGCTTTTTAGAAAAACCTATTAGTTTCATTTGTTTATAATAAATATTAGTTAGAAAAGATTCAGAATGAAATTAAAATCTATTCATTAAATTCAACACTATTTAAAAAATAGATGTTTTACTTTAATCTGACTTTATTATTCAAAGTAAAGCAAATCAAGTGCATTATTTTTGTTCAAATTCAAATTCTTCCTTTCTTTAAGCAGGTATCATAAAATTAAGCATTTACTAAAACTGATTAAAAACTACCATTCCCTTGAAATGAAAACAGATGATGAAGTGTAAGATATTTTTCTAGTACCTATAAATAAATTTTCAAAGATAATCATACTATCCATCTGAAACTTTTGCATTTTCTTTGAATGAAATTATTTCTTTTTTCCCTCTAAAATGGAACTGATTTCTTATAATTCAAAAGGAACATCAAAGGAGTCCTACAAATTCAGTTCATCACAATAAATTTTAGGACAACTGAATAATAATAAAAAGTTTGTAGTTAGTTCTTGCACAACAAAAACATCCAATTTCAAAAGGAAGGAGCAATATGTTATTGCTTGCTGGATTAAAAAACACTTATAGATATTCATTTTTCAGACACTGATAAAAACTAACTTAGGTAAAATTTGAGGCAAACATGCTACAACTGTATGCAATTCTGTAATTAGGAACCATCAATTGATTGGGTTTTTATGGCGCAAGAGCCAGATTTGACAATTCTACGCCAAACTCATAATTAGGAACCAATTCCATGATGCACATTTTGTAGAAACATGCCTTTTTCCACAAAACGCTGCAGGAAAAGGAAGAAAACAAAATATGCTGCATTTTCGCAAAAGGGTCATTCCATGTCAAGTGATCCAGAGCTGGTTGCTTGACCATTTTATAATCAAATAATTTTTTGTACGTTGATTCCTACATAATTAGAGAGTCCAAAAAGACTAATTTTTTTTTTTTTTTATCTTTTTCTGAATTCCGATGGCAGCCATTTTTGTTTTACAAAGCATTCTGATTTTTGCATTTGTAGGGGTTTGCATTAACTTATATTATTTGGAACTGGTGAATCCGAGGTTGATGAAACAAAAACCAGTTTATTCCGGAAGATACAGCCTTTATTATCTCCAGTACACATTTAAGGAAAATTATATCCCTAATAGCAAAAATCACCTTAAATGTTTGACTTTAAAAATGACAACTTTTCAATTTTTGAAGGCATATAATTCCCAAAAGGAATCTATTCTCCATATTACTTTTGTGGGGATGTGTAGCTACCTTAATGTACTGTATTTGCAAAAAATTTCAACCCTGAGATTTGCTTCTTTTAAGAGTTAAGGGCTTTCAAAATACGAAAATTTCAAAAAAATCCAAATCTCGACACCTTATATCTTTGTTAGGGCAAAGTTTAAAAATCTGAAATTTTTACTATTATACTGCTGTAAAAATTTCATGTTTGATATTTATCTACAAGTCAAATTAAAAGACTTTAAAAATCCCAGAAAAAACGTATTTTTTGCCGAAAATGACGGAGAAATTAATTTGACTAAGTATTATTTTTATCATTAATAAATTATAATATGATCTCAACTAATATTACCTATTACATATAAACTTGCCTTTTTTCACATGAAGTAGCTTGTGCACGCTTTAAATGTATAATGAACTTGAAAAATTTCAATATGTTTCATAGTCACTTTAGGGTCCACAGTATAATTGAGGCTTCTCTATTCACTATTTTATAAAACAATTTTTACTATGGACACCATTGTTAAAACACTTTAAAACTTCAAATAAAAATATTGATATATTATTTACAACCAACACCATCACAAAAGTATTGATATACTATACATTTGAGTCAGGTTTATCGTTCTACCTTGATTTGTATTCATTAAGAAGTTTTGATATTTCTTTACTTAGTTTTGGGGAAATGTTATGTGTCCTTCAAGTAGAAGTTGTAATTCTAAGGCACTTAATTTTCTTAAAACATTGTTCATAGGCACCCAAGTCTGGTCTTTCTCCTTTTTCTTAAAAGCTGTCTTTGGTCCGGATTAAAATGTTACAAGCACATCTTTATGTATATCACTAATGTCATTCACCTCTGCCAGTCATCATTGACCATCATATACACCATGCAATACAATCTCTTATGTGAAGTGTTATTTGTACAGTTTTTGCCCCAGTGGAATGAATTTCATATTCCGTAGCTCGTGAAGTAATGAAGCACTTCAGGTTACTCTCTGATGCAGGAACAAAACAATGAAAATTTGTACCAGTAATTGCCAGAGTTTTCAAATCGGTCAAGAAGTCTGTTATGATGTTGAATGATTTCTTCATCTTTTATGTAAGTGAAGGCGATTCCTTTTAAATGTTCTGGACAAAATTCAAACATTTCTGCTGGTGTTAATATTTGGTTAGTGTATGATTGCTGGAGACTTGCTTTGGTTTGTTGAAGTCTATCTATCAAATAAGTTTGTGAACAGGTCTGAACATCCACACATTTTGTTGAATACTTATATTAGGCCTACTGCATTTTAAGAGATTATCTTATAAATAGAAATATGACATAATACAATGTTATAACTTAACAGAATAAATACGAAGTAAATTAATGCACCAAATGGTATGCCATAAGAAAAATTGCAATAAAATGCACCAAAATATAAATGCCATAAGAATTAATTTGATAGCTTGTACTAATTTGAATTCTAATTTTAATTACAAATATTACTTGAGGTCACATTATAATTTATAGATGATAAAAATAATACTTAGTCAAATTAATGCTCCGTCATTTTCGACAAAAAATACATTTTTTATGGGATTTTTAAAGTCCTCTAACTTGACTTGTAAATAAATATTAAACATGAAATTTTTACAGCAGTATAATACACTATAGAGGGTTTATCCGTAAAAATTTCAGATTTTTAAACTTTGCCCCAACAAAGATATAAGGTGTCAAAATTTGGATTTTTTTTAAAATTTTGGGATTTTGAAAGCCCATAACTCTTAAAAGAAAGAAATCCCAGGGTTGAATTTTTTTGCAAATGCAGTACATTAAGGTAGCTACACATCCCCAAAAAAGTAATATGGAGAATAGATTCCTTTTGGGAATTATTAGCCTTCAAAAATTGAAAATTTGTCATTTTTAAAGTCAACCTTTTACGCTGATTTTTGTTATTTGGGATACAATTTTCCTTAAATGTGTATTGGAGATAATAAATGCTGTATCTTCCTGAATAAACTGGTTTTTGTTTCATCAACCTTGGGTACACCAGTTCCAAGTTATATAAGTTAACACAAATCCCTACAAACGCAAAAATCAGCATGTTTTGTAAAACAAAAATGGCTGCCATCGGAATTCAGAAAAAGATAAATTAAAATTAGTCTTTTTGGACTCTCTAATTATGTAGGAATCAACATACAAAAAAATCATTTATTACAAAATGGTCAAGCAACCAATTATTTTTTTCTTGATTACTTGGCATGGAATGACCCAAAAATGATCCATTACAATCTATTTGTTGTGCTACATATTGAAGTTGATTCAGTTTTGCATAGCAAATTACATGCACTTCAGTAGTTTTAAATAGTGAACTGAAATTCATAAAATTGTAATGGTTCCAAATTGCACAACTATATCCAATTTATAAGTGAATCCGAGATAATCAAAATTTTGATTGTGAAATCAGCTTGATCTCGGATAATGCAGTTTTTTTTTAAATTAAAATTTAATTTGTTCCGCCACGGACGTGTTATTGTCAAAATAATTAAAATTTGCTGGAAGCTGCAACATAGGCCATCAGCCTATGGAATATTGTTCTGTGTATCAAAAGTTTAATGATGAACTACAATGCATTTTTGAGCTATAATTAAACTTGGTCTACAATAATTCTATGCCTAATATTAGGGGAAAGATGTACTGGAATTGGTAATAGCCTAACGGTCATGCTAGGGTTCAAGTCATACCTCTGACAAGCCAGAATCCTGACAAATCAATATATAAATCCAAAAGCTAAATTTGGCTTAATCGAATATAATTTTTATCTAACTAATACATATTAATAATTTTAATCACTAAATCATAAAAACTGTCATTACTGAAATAAATTTTGAAAAATTGTTATGATATTCACAAATTTAGGAAATTCATTTTATTAATAAAGAAAAAGTAGTAATTAAAAAAGACTAAGAAAGAGAAAAATGTCAGTTAAACCATTACTGTCTGCTCAAAAGAAACACTTTTGTTTTCTTTTCCTTTTTTGTCTGTACTTCTTTCGATAGCCTCTAGTGGAAGGTATGGTTCAGGGAAGGTTATTCAAATGAGGGGACAGGCAGAGATCAACTCCATGCCACAGGCAGCAAAACAGCATAGGGTCACAATGTGAGGAATCCAAAAAGAAACGGTAAAATTTGTTTCCAAGAATTTTGGTCCTGTTTCAAGAATTCTGTCCTGGTACAGGGTTCGCATTCCTAGACCATGTCATTATATCAATACCCTGTTCGAGTTTGTTAGGATTATGTCTGGACACAATAAAATACAAAAAAAAAAAGGAAATTCTTAAAAGCTCTCAAGAATATTCAAAAAATGCAATGCCATGAATTTTAAAAAATTAACCCAGCTTTAAATTTTAGCTCTCAGCGAATAAAAAATCACAGCAAAAATGCAAGGCCTGTTTTGACCCTATTCATTACATTACTTTAAGATTTTAGATGGGCCTTGCAATAGGCTTTATTATTTTGCCCCATTGATAAGTGAAAGTACTTTCTTCTGCAAATTCCAAATGATATCAATGAGATTACTAGTATGCTTGGAGAAAGTTACCATGTTCATGTGGTTGGGAGTTGCTATGTTCAAGTGGCAGGAATTGAAAATTCACTTTTTTTTTTTTTTTTTTTTTACCATTTCTGATGACAAGGCAAGCGAAAATGAAAAATAGTAGAAATCAAATTTATAATTAGTCAAAGCTAATAAAAGAAGTTATAAAATGAAAAATTAGTTTGAAACATGTGATTTATAAATTGGTATTTTATTCATAAATTAATAAAGGAAATAATCTAATACTCAACCAAAGAACTATACACAGAATAAAGCATTTTCAATAAAATTGAAATTTTCAGATTTTTCTAAAAATTCAATTAAATTTGAAAACTGCAAAAAACACTAACATGAGTTTCATTACAATGCAGTTTCATTGTTTGATATATGATGAATCACTGGAAGTTGTGATTAAATTGAAGCATTTACAAGTGCATCTATTTCAATAATGCTCTGGAATTTTTCTTTGGGAATTAATAATTCTTGCATGCAATCAAAAACAAATATTTGATAATTGATTTAAACAAAGGATAGGGTTGAAGGACACACATTTCTTTTAGGATAATGTATGCATATTTCAAATTTTTGTTCATTGCAAATCATGCGAAAAAACAGGGGAAATTACAATTCCTCTATTCCAATACAATTCATGCTGAAAAAAGAGACATACATATTTTAGTACTCGCACTTGCATACATATCTCTTGGGATGTTTATTATACTTTTACATATATTTTGACAGGCTTTAAATCACTTTATTATAAATATGTCAAATATTTTTAATTGAAATTTTTTTTAACTAATTTATTTAACAATTTTGTATATTAATCATAATGAAAATATTTAAACAGATAATTGAAATTACTTACTGGAAAAGCTAAAATACCAGGAAAAAAGAGCTGTTAATTACTTTTGATAGATAATTCATTATCTTACTGATCAGAATTTAATTTCTTGATTGATTCATAAATTTTAAAAATCAATATTCATGCTGCTCAATAAAATAAATATAACATGTCTATTTAAATTGCATCTTATTGTCATTGCCCATCAAAAAAGTCACATTTAAAAAGTATATATAAAATACACACATACAATAAAATAAGTGAACCATATCTATATGATATGGGAAGTTTAATGACTGGATTATGAATTGAATGAGAAATGACAACAAAAACAAATTTTCCTCTGCAGAAACACTTATCCAGAGAAAGAGGTAGCCTCCAGGCACACAAACCACATATTACAAAGTTTTCCAATCTAATTATAACATAACAGTTAAGGATCCAAAAATAAAGGCACTCAGACTTGGCAGTAGATGCTTTTAACACACAAATTACACAAAAAAAGGAGGGAGGAAAAACTAGTTTAAAAATTTGCTCCACTTTTAAAAAATATATTAGCAGCTGCTTGAAAAATAAGAAGTGTCTTAAAACTAAATAAAAGTCAATGGCCATTGTAAAAGTGACAAAGCATAAAGGATAAATTGTATCACGAAGATCACAACACGTCACAGTTATATCACAATATTTACCTTAAGGCAGAATTAAGTACAATTGTACAATTACTCGTTAGAATAGTTCATGTCTCTAAAACACCCTTCTCTTTACTAGGGACAATGTTCTGATTGGTTTGGTCATTCTCATATTCAACAAAATCATCAAACAGACTCGGCCAAGCAGCAGTATCATCATAAGAGCTGAGATCATCACCAACAGATTCAGCAAAATTCAAAAACATATTCCAAGTGTCTCTGGAAATCCCCCTGACACTAGGGTGCTTAGAGAGAAATGTCAGCCAGCGATGGAGGATTGGAGGTTCGTTATTGCAAAACACAAGTTTCCACAGCTGAATCGCCATTTCTGATTGCAAAACTCTTTGTTCTGGTTCTAGACCAAACTTAAAAGTAAAACGATATAAATCTTTAAATTTTTCTGGACAACGAACTTCGGCCACCAATTCTGAAAACTTTGCCTGGATGTCTTGCAAACTGTCAGCTTTCATATTTCGACAACCGGCGAAAAATTCTTCCTTGGTGAAACAGAACATATATTTTGCGTTACACTTCCAAGCAAGCAGTAACACACGGAAGTCTTCTGGCGGAACACCAAGATCACTGCAGAGTCTTTCAATACCCTCGGCAAGAATTGCATTCTCGTTGGGATCCTTGTATTGTTCGAAGAAAGCATTGACTTTGCTTTCAGAATACTCTTTACTGGAATGACTAGAACGTTTGTTTTCAATGCATGTTGTACTAAGTATAGGAAAAATCAACTTTTCAGTTAAACTGAGGTTTTTACTGTTTGCATTCGACTCTGCATTGCTATTCACAGAAGAGTGGGCATCAAAGCGTCCTTTTTCGCAATGGTAATAATCGCCAGAACTCATCGCCGGCTGCTGCTCCACAGCTTCAGCATTTCGACTGATGTCGGAAAACTTCTCATCACAGGTTTGGGTGATGACAGATTGAGTAGCTGGGCAGCAGGAAAGGCACTTACCCATTGGATGGCCTATTGACTGATTGTAAGAAACAGCTACGTACAATTTTTCATTATGTCAACCTGAAGAAAAGAAGCAATTATTAAAAACATATATGGTAAGGAATTTAAGCAGGGGAGACAGGGGATGTTTGACCCACTTTTGAAAAAACTGCCTCCCATTTTCTTTAAAAACAAGATTGAAATCTAGTTTTTTCACCATTTTATAACTCATATTATGGGGCATATTTCCAAACTATTATAATTTATAGAATATTTAAAATAACACTTTTCATACAGATTTTCCAAAATAGTAAAACATCCCCACTTCAGGGAGGTTTGACCCACAATGAGGGAGGTTTGACCCACTTATTAGAAACAAAATAAAACAATGTTTAAAAATTAATAATGACATATTAACTACTTAACTAACTATTCCTCTTTATAACATACAATTCAGAATTAGTTTATTTCGTCAACAGCATATAAACTGCATTCTGTGAAAGATTTTATAATCACCAAAGCCAAATTTAATTTTCAAGGCGACTCTTGTGGTTTTACCACATTTGTTTTAATTAAAGCCCATTGCTCTACCCAAACTTCAGGGCTTCACAAAGATAATTCTTTATGCCTGTGTATAAATTCTTTCAATCAGTCATAGTTAGCAGATTTGTTTGTTGACTGTCTTTGGAGTTGATACGTAATGTAACTCAGAAGCAAGCTGTAAATATTTCTCAGTTTCCCCTATATCAGCGAATACTTGACAGAAGACACAATTAGCTTCAAATTATATATTTCCATCTTCAAAGCCTTTATATTTATCCATATACCTCTTCCTAAAGTTTTTTTTTTTATCAACTTAATCCTCAAACAATGCTTTAACATTTCTATCTTTTTAAATGATGGATAGAATAGAAGCTTTAATTAACGTTAAGAATACCTTTCTTTTTTTTTTAAATTTTATTCTTACTTATAGCAAAATGACAGAAAAATAAACAAGACATTGTTTCTTATCTTCATTATTTTTTCATTAAACCTACTGAAGTGTTAATGAGGACCAGGGAGGGATGAAAAGATATTTAGAAATTCAGTAAATGCTAATGTAGCATTTGTTTCTTTTCATTGCTCAAGATTTTAATACCCATTTGCCCAATAATATCCAAGATATAATAGAATAAAAAGTAGCATATAAGAATGGTACAATATTGCTTTGATGAAAATTTTATATGCTTAGGCACAGAATTTTCCAGCTAAGATATAAATCTTGCAAACATAGAAATTATTAATTAAATGAATTTTAAATTAAGTTAGAAATATGTGAGATTTAAATTTAAATTGTTATCCCTTTAAAATTATAAAATGGAGAGATTTGGCCTGGGGGGTCAAACCTCCCATATTTGCTATGGGTCAAACATCCCCTTGCAGCCATTTTATTAAAAATGCAAAAAAGCACATATTAATAACTATTATTATTTCTATTTAAGTTGATAGTCTTTCAGAGCATTATTTAAGGTAGCTTTATAAACCAAAATATTTTTATAAATTTAACATAAAATTAGCACAGGTTCTTACAAATGAAAAACCAAAAATTTACTTTTCTAAGCAAGAACTATGAAACAGGAAATAGCTTCTCTGTTTTTTCTGCAAATGTCTTAAAACTTGAGTTGAGTATGATATGCAGTTGATGATTATTGAGCTGCCATCTGGTATTTAAACTTTGAAATCAGTTTTTTTTTTTAATTAAAGGGGGTGGGTCAAACCTCTCCTATGGTCAAACATCCCAAGTCTCCCCTACTTTTCCATTAAGTAGACACCAGCAGTGCAAAACATCACTTTGCTGAAGTACAGAAGCCACCAAATTGTGTGAAATTATGCCCAAATACCTCAATCTTACATTGGGAAACTAAGGTAAAATTACACATTTGGCAGTGCAAGGTTGCTGTATTTGATGCATTTGATTCTCATATTGGCTGTTGTCTGGTCAGGTTCAGGAAAAAGTACCAAAATTTAATTATACAAATATTTACATATCATTTAAACAGCAAATATTATAGAAAAAAATCATAATTTTTAGAGAAAGAAGTATAATGAAGATTATAAATTATTATAAATAATATTATTGGTTGTGATAATATCATTACAACGAATACCTAGGATAAAGTTACATATATTTTGCTTACTTTAAATGTAAAAAAAAAAAATCAAAAATAAGGTAAACAAAGTCATTTTGTACACTATTAAGTAGATTTTCAAGTTATTATTGATGTGGTAAAGGCAGACTTGGTAGCATTTGAGATTTGGCTATCTATATATATCAAATTGCCTTGCAAAATAAAAGTTTTGCCTATTATTTGTTGATTAATTCTAAAAATATATCATGCAAGTTTTCAAATATTTAAATCTGACTGTGATATCATCTACATTTTTTTTTTCTACTCAAAAATTTGAACTTGTTTTATTTTAAGAATCCAGTCTAGCATGATATTTTCACTGGAAGTATTTAATAAATAACAGAATGTTTTAAATGCCGTTTTACCAAAACTGCAGCAATTTTAGCCCAAGCTATAAATGCTCTGATTTAGAAAATTTATCAAATATAATATGAATCTAGAAAAATTATTCTTTCTAGTTTTTAAATAGTTTTTATTATTATTTTGTAAATATTATTCGTTTTTTCTTAAATGGCTCTTGAATTGTTCGACAAGCACAAGAAGTAGAAGACCCTTTTCCCCTCCCTCCCCAACTCTCCAAATGGATACAAGAAAAAGTGCAAGTTACATCATTTCCTTTTTACAACAGAGAAACAACAAAACAATCATATTGCAATTAATTATCCTTTCTTTATTATTGTTGATGAAAATTCAAAACTGATAAACCAAAGCCTCAGCAAGAAAATATAAAAAACTTTTTAAAAAATACTTTTATCAGTGTATTAAAAAGGGGGATTTATCAAAAAGCATGAGGTATAAAAATTTCAAAAGCATGAAGCACAGATAGAAATACTCCAAGTAAATTGAAATTGTAATCACATTTATAATGAACTTTAATTTTTATATTAAAAACGTTTAGGAATTTTTGATAAATATTCTTAATGATTCTTTTTTAGTCCAGGCAGAAGACAAACACAAGGAGAGTAAGAAGAAATCTTCATGCAACACACTGCACAATCACCAAAGGTGGTACTGCTTTCCTTTTTCAAGCTACCTGATAGCAGAAGCTGGACTTTTACTCAAATAAAACACCCAGCCTTATCCAGAATCGAACTTGGTCATCTGGTATTGCAATGCCGTGTGCAAACCACCAAACTGGCTAACTTTCTTTAGGTTTACATCCATATTCTAAAAAATTATATAAGATTTCATCTCGAAAATAATCTTTTATTAATATTTTCCATTTCTAAGAATAATTATTTTAATTCTTGCCTCCATATAATATTAATTTTGTAACTTAAATCATTTTTAATCAAAAATATGGATGTTGAAACAAAACCATAAAAGAGATTCTGATAGATAAGCTCTAAGTTATTTAGAATTTTAATCACACTTCCAGTACATTTTAAGTTTTAACGAATGAGCAGAAATTTCTTACGATATTCATTGTGACCTAATTTCTTAATAATATTGCTTGATTTTCGACATAAAAAATAAATTTTCTACTTTGTATACACTAATAACAAAATGTATTTAAACACATTATTATTACTTTCTACTTTTTAGTCTTTAATATATTCCATCATTCATGATAAGAAATATCATGAGCTCTTGCAATTAATATTTCTCAAATTGATTACAAGATGACTGCAAAGTTCTATTTTGAAAAGGTGCCAATTTACAAAATTGAACCGCGTTAGTCAGAGAACGGGGACTTTCTTTGCTCCTCAATTATTTCATTAGTATTAGGTATTTTCATTGGGGGTATATGCACTCAAATTCTTAGTTGCAGTTCTGATGGGTACCAAATTATTTTAGCCCTACACACAAAAATTTGTTAAGATAGCTTCAACTATTCTACAATTCTATCAAACTTTTGAATGCATACGAGCAAACAGTCAACTGTCTAAATGACAATGCCAGCCCATTTAAGTTTGTTCATACATATTTGTATACCATGCATCCCTACCGATATTTTGTTACATTAAGCAGTTATGATCTACTATCACACATCATAGCAACTAGCTAAGTTAATTACATAAAATCATAGAATTCAAGTCAGTCATCAAATCATCATAGAAAATATTTCAGAAATAAAGCAAATTTGCAAATTGCACATGCATGCTTAAATATACTTGTGCTTTACCATTTGCAATATCTAGGTGGTATATCCAATATTAATACAACATATTTAACAGTTAATTGAATGTTTTAAATGTTTTATAATATTTATGAAGACAATATTTCTTACTTGTAATTCTTCAAGTCATTATCAAACAAACCACATCTGTAAAATAAAAACATAAAAATTTAAAAACATGGACTTTTTTATGACCATCCTAAAAATGTATCATTTATTTAATTGAAAGGATACAGAAAATGAATAAAATTTATCATTGAAATGTACACTCCGCTTCACATTGTGTGAAGCCAAGTTGTTCCATAAATATTGAGTAAATGGAAAATTTCTTTGAGTAAATGGAAAGTGCTAGGTAAAAAATTAATTATTAAAAACTGTATAATAAACACTTTCAGCACTGGAACAATTTCAACCTAACCATGCTCTACTTTGTCACTGTTTCGTTCTCTTGGCCTTTTTCTTACAGGTTGTACAAATGCTGTTCCAGAAATTTTTTACCTGTGCTTGGAGGCTGTTACAACAGTTGTACAACTAACAAGTTAATATTTCATGCTTCCTACAGAAGATTACCAACTGAGACTAATTCCTCTAATTTCCCCATCAATTCCCTGTCCTGCTTTGCCACACTGCTTTTACTAATAAGGCAAATCTTGATCTATAGAGATTTCATATAGAATCGAAACCTCTTGTAGATAAGGTAAACTACTCTTCAACACAATATTGCAATTATAAATATATAAGTCACCATTTATACTGATATTATCATTTTCTTATTAATATGAAATAAGAAAATGGCAATGTCAATATAAATAGTAGGAAAATACTAAATATTTCACAGTGTTTAATAAGTGTAAAAATAGGCGAGCTATAATATTTACTTCAGTTTAATGCATCTGTGTTAAATTCTTTGTTTTAAAACATATTTATGCTGTTGAAAAGGAATAAAATATTTTACAGATAAGCATTACTTGGTACCTAAATATTAAATTCTTCTAAGTATCCCAGTAAAACAGGGGGTTGCTGCATGAGCCGCTCATAATGAAGCTAATATGCAGGAACCACAGTGCCTGACTATCTGTTGCGGCGGCCGGTCTTTCAGTTATTTACCCAGATGCTTAGGCAGGGCGGGGTGATGTTCCTTTGGTCTAATTCATAGGTACATGATTGTAGAATTTAATATATTCCGCAACAAAACTGATGAAATGCTTTCTTTAAGGGGAAAAAATTAGACGAAACTGCAATATAAAGTCATTTCGGAGTTTCAGAACTAACAAAACCAAAGTAAGGCAATCTACTTTATATGGACAGAACGCCGCCCATGTCCCTGATGCCACGACCAGCAACTCAACCAGTTGGGTGGACATGGGACACTTAATATGGACAGGGGTCAAGTCAAATTTTTCTACTAATCACTTAATTTAAAGGGAAGAAAAACATTTTCCTATTTTTGTCTTAGAATCTCCACATTAAGAGGGAGCTTTCCAATTTGCCTTACCTACAGGCTAAAAGACATATATAAATGATTTTGATTATTTTTAATTGATAAATTCATAATAAATAATAGAAAGTAATAGTAAACTTGTTGCTGACTAATCCTACTAGCTCTAGCCAGGACTCATAATACAAGGGAAATATGATAGCTTCCATTGATCAAAGCAAGCTTAGAGCATCCACATATCATTTGAGTTAGAAGTCTAGTCTTTAGCTCCAGTTTAGAGGGAAGGTGGCCTTCCTGGAGGCGTTTCAGGGTAAAATATCCTATGTTCAAGTTTAGCCTCCAACAGCCAGCCCGATAGCAGCAAGCAGTTCACGGCTAAAGTGCCCAATGGTCTACCAGTTTTCAAATAATGTTAGTGAAGAGAACAGCCAAGATAAAATCCTTTTTATTGTGATGTAAATTCCTCAGCCTCTTTAACCCACAAGGCCATTAGTGGACTAATGATAGACTAATTATGTATTGTCATTCCTAAAAATTGTTACGCTTCTACAAATCTATTTTAATAGTAAAGAATGCAGATACATTAGTTTTATTAATTAGATCTTATCAACAGACCAAGTTTTATATTTTTGATGTATTTAATTTAAATACATAATTTTAAAATTTATAAACATTTCAGATTTAAGTTTAAATTTAAAATATTTACAAATGTTGTATTACATGTTATTTAAAAACAAAGATTTAGCTTTTTCAGGGTCAGAATGAAAAAGATTTTGAACATTGTAAAATAAAAAAAAGTCATATCATAAAAACATAACATGCATGGACCATAGATATGAATCTAGAAAATACAAAGTGATTGATAACTTGAAAAATGATACAAAGAGAGAAAACAAAAAGTATCAAACATGAAACATTTCTATTTGTTGCAACCAGAATAGAATGTTTCAATGAAGGTACAAGCTGAAAATATTTTATCCATTTCATTAACCAAGAAATCCTGACAAAATTTAATTTCCGCTAAATGCATTGTTTCCAACTAAGCACATGAAAATTAAAATAATTAAAAATATTTGATAGTTTTTGACTATAATATTCTCATTTTGAAACATCTTTACAAGTTTAAAAATCGATCCTGGAAGAAAAAGTTTGATATTCCAGACATCTAAGAGACTAAACTAGCTCATTATTTTGTTTCTCATTTTCAGCCCCAAAGTAGCTAATTTATATTGATACACTTTCTTAAAGACTTCTAAATATAAAGTTGCTCACATTCCAAAGTTTTGATTATATGTTAGAAATCACAGTTTATCCATTTTAAAAACTCAGTGCTCAGAATTGAAAGTTAAGATATCTAAATAAATTGTTGCTCAGATGATTAAAAAGAAAATAGGTTTCCTGTTTGCTTTTTTTTTTAACGTTAAAAAAAAAGAACTGTATATGCATTATAAATCAGCCAGAGACAAAACAGAATTCTGTAATTAATTAAAAAAACAGAACAAAAACAGAATTTTGTAATTTAAGATGTTAAGTAAAAAAAAAATAGAACAGGAAAAGTCTTTGCCAAAAAAGGACATTACAAATAGCATGACTTAAAGACTTCAACAAATCAGATTATAAATGAAAAATTGCATTGTCATAATTTTATATCAGTAACATATGCATATTACAAATTGAAAAAATGTTGGACAATGACAAAAGTGCAAGCTAAAATACTAATCCTACATGATCCATCAATATGATGAAAAACAAAATTATCGTTTAATTACATTGTTATGGTGATAATGTATAACAATCACTTTAAACTTGCTGATAAATTTGTATTAGAATAAAAAATCCCTCCTTCCTTTAAATATACAGTACAAGGAAAATAATCTTGTTTCCTTTCCATCCTTTTTAAAAGTTTAAAACTCTCAGTTGATGCATATTTAATTTGAAATAGGAATCAATTCAGAAATTTTCTATATACAGTCAAACGTCGCAAATCCGGACCTTTTTCATTCTGTAACTTCCCCCCCCCCAAAAAAAAAAAATATATATATATATATATCCTAACTTTTAACCAGTCGTAACCATCTGGGGAGGGAAGGGATTTAACGACATGTACAACGATGTGCGACGAAGGTGTTGCGGGAGGGGGAGTATTGTAATCCTAATGTCAGGATCTCAAAAGAAAAGCTGAAATTTTTGAACTACTTGAGTACATCAAGTCAATAGAACAAGAAATTGCCGAAGATGATGCCTTTGAAGTACTGCATTGCGATGATAAAGCCCCGACAGAGTGTCAGCTCACTGATGCCGAAATATTCAGTATGGTGTAGATGAACTCCCAAGAAGAAACACTCCAAAGAAGAAACACAAGTGGAAGATAAAATACCAATTGTCAGTTTAGTGGAAGTGTTGAACACCGCAATAAAAGGACTTGAGCAAAAGGACTTTATTTCAGAGTCGAACATAACGGGGATACATAAAATAAAAGAGAAGTTACTTAATCAAAAACCGAAACTAATGAAGCAACTCGCTTTAAATTACATGTTTTGTAAAAATGTTAAATTAATAAGAAATAATATTAATTATGTTTATAAATCAAATAAAACAAGTAATAAACAAGTTTTTTTAAAATTTAAATTGAATTCTGTGTTTTATGATGATAAATTCACTTCTTAATATTGAAATGATCTAAGATGCGGAATTATTCCAAATCCGGAATTGCCGAAGTCCCGACGCTTCCGGATTTGCGACGTTCGACTGTATATATAACTATACACAAATGATCATAAGTTACCTTAAATTGAAAAATGCTCAATTTATCTAACAAATTATTGCAGTTCCTTAATATTGTATAATGTTTATACACAAACATTCTTCAATGTTATATTCATCAAATGAAAAACTTTCTAGTTTATATTTCTTCTAGATCATCAATGGTTCATTTCTCAGCAGCCTTATATGTCTGTCTAGTTTTTACGATGATAATAAAATAAATATTTTATGGAAAATAATTAACACTCCTTTAATGATATAGGATTTCACACTTTTAATCCACAAAACAATAAAAAAAATTAACGGTTCAAAATAATTGTCAAATAAGTATACTAGATCTTTTAAATTAAAAACTTCAATCAACTTTCTTAAAATGCCCATGAATTAAAACCTGAAACTTTTGCATATAAAAAATATATACTAATATAAAATTATATTTCATTATCACTACACATAAAATAATACATTTATTACAGCTTAATTATATAATTTCTACATCCATCTATTTAAATATCCAAGTTAAATATTTTCTAGAAAAAAGATACTACTTTTGAAGTTTAGAAAAGGTAGTTTATATAAAGAATAAGTCAATTTCTTCAAATTATAATTTTAAAAATATATGAATACAAATATAACTAATCATTGCAAAAAAAAACTTGAGAAATTTGAAACAGTTAACAACAGGAACAGAATAAAAGACAAGCCTTTATGGTTTAATAATTTTAATAAACCAAATGCAAAAACTTAAATACTCTATCATACATGAAAATATATTTAACTTCACTGAATTATTAAATATCAAAATTTAGTGATACACCATTAAAATTTACTAATTTACGAGAATTATTTTCATTTATTTCAAAAGAAAATAATTTAATAATTATTGTATTCTCATAAAAAAAATAAAGATAAGTCTCAATTTTGAACATTTGTGCAGCTACTCAATAATAGAACCAGAGGAAAAGTATCAAGATTTTTTTTTATAAAATAGTAATAAGAAAATTATTAAGTATAATACACAATATTAAATACCTAATCATTTCAGATAAAACACTTGCTTTATGATTTTTATTTAATATTTTTTATATATTTTAATTATAAAAAGAACATTTGAACTAAAGGGAATTGGACAATTTGCCTTCATTTCTAACAACAAAAATAGTTTCTATATCATAAACAGTATTGCAGCACAATTGTGCAAGATAAAACATGTGACACTGTGAAATATTCTTACATGCAAGATAATGATGCTTGCAGGTGTATAACTTAGGAATTTATATAAAGGAATTTAAAAGCTCAATACAATTTTCATGCACTTAAAGCAATATATATTTATACATGAGGATGAACTTTAAAATATTAATAATAAACCCACCTTCTCACATTATTGATTAACTTAATTACATTTGGCGAGAAATTTTACCGAAACAAAAATTATGCGAGACTGAATAAATAAAAAAACTTTTATAATCAATCTAGGTCCTTTATTTAAATAGCATCATAGTTATTATATGTATAGATATAAAGTATTGAGAATTTTATGTCAACGACAGGCAAGAACATATGACAATTGAAAAACAACCAAAAATTTATTTTTTAAGATTTGAAATTTAAACGAAACAATGCATTACATACTCTGCTTCTAATACCGCAACCCCATGTATTTTTCTATATCTACTCAATAGTCTAATTTTAAACACATTTGTCATAATGAAAACTTCAGACAGAATATACAGAAGACAGTACCAGATACATATAATAAAAAAACAGTGTTTTGTGACGTCAAAAAGTATTATTAGGATTTGTAATCTGGCTATACATTTAAGTAGAAAAAGAGCTATAATGCAGCCGAAATAAAAAAAAAATGGAAACTAAATCATTTTTAATTTAATTAAAGATTTATTATGGAGAATACATCAAAATGAGAGATTGCAAGCCATATCATAAAAAAAGTTCCGAAGACAGTACAGCATAAAGGTGTTCATGCGTCACCTCCGATAGCTATCGGAGGTTTGCTAAGCGAGAATTTTCGGGTCTATTCTGGTACCCCCGGTTGGGTTGGGAGACGTCACTTTTTCTGCACGTTAACAACGGGAAAAGTGACGTCTCCCAACCAACGCAGCTCTGGAAAACGCCGATGACGTCACGAGTTCAATCGGAGCTACAAGGTTACGAGAGGAGCAAAGATCGTGATCGTGTCCGTCACTGAAGGAAGCTTTCCTGCAGTGCAAAGCAACAAGGGAAATTATTCGTTTATCGATGGTCTGTTGCATCATTCGGACAAGATATTAGGACAGCCTGTGACACAACTCGTTCTTCCAAAGGATAGACGACAACAAGTTTTGAAACTAGCTCATGAATCTGTATTTGGAGCACATATGGGCATGAGAAAGACTAAAGAGAGGATTCGCTATTCTTTCTACTGGCCTGGACTTTCCCAAGATGTGGAAATATTTTGCAAAACATGCAAGGATTGTCAGTTGAGAAGTCCTGAAAAGAAAACTGACAGAATTCCAATTACTCCTGTCTCTAGACCTGACTTACCTTCCCAGGTGATAAACGTCGATATTATTCCCAGATAGCACGTAAGTTTGCAGCAAGTTTGATTTTGACTTGTCATGGCAAAAAATTTGACGTCAACTTGAATCGAACTTGTATACCTGATGTGACAAATAGCGCCACCTCCTTGTAAATCAAACTTAAGGTAATTTTGCAAAACAAACTTCCTGCAAAGATAGCACAATAAAGAGATACCATTCTTTGTCTCTGTTTTAAAAAAAAAACATCCTGATTTTAATAGCATCTCCTAGACCTGTAATTTTTTTTTATTAATTCAATAAATCAATGATAATTTTGTGAAAAATACCTTTTTATAAAAAAATTTTTGAAACATTTTCCATCTTTTACTGTATTGTATCACTCTCACTCTAAAGAAAAACTATAATGCCTTTTTCTTTAATGTTGAAATTTTAACGCTTATAAACAAAATTAAATCTAAAAACAGTCAGTGTTTGTTGAACAATAATAACTAGACATTTTGTCCCATTTTAAAGTAATTACTTTGAACTCTAATTTCATAATTCTTATTCTACTAGCAAAACGTAGTTATTAGCGAAAATCGCTCTCTCTTTGACTTTAAATCATATTCTCAACTCAAAAAATAATGAAACTAAAAATAGTTAAAAATAAATCAGGTATGAATTTAATCGAAATTGATGGCTAGCGAAATCTATCGTCTCTATAGTTCAACTGGTTTTGTTGCTGTCTGCTTAGGAACAGAGGTCGCGAGTTATATTCCTGGAAGTTGTGTTTCTGTACTCTGTTTTGCTATAATTTGCACAGCTGAAACGGCAAGCTTGTTGCAAGTCTGCTCGTGGTGACTTTGGAGCTGTTAACTTAAGGCAAGTTGCACTCTGTCATGATGAATTTGGTGGGCAACCAGCTCACATGCGATAAATTTGGTGGCAAGCTTGCTGCAAACTAAAATTGGCGACCTGGGTAGGAGTTCTTCTGCACGGAAATATAACATGTCCTGTGTCTGAATGGATCAGCATTTTGCCAGTCCTGAAGCAGTTCATTGGAGTGAATTCTAATCAGCAAACTGCATAAGCATGCTTTAATGGAGATATCCATGAACTGGATACCTGGAATGTTATCAGCCAGTGACTATGACAACTTTATCTCTGCCATCGCTAATTCAAGATAGATCCAGTCCAAAATTTTCTTGCCCTGGATACTCCCAGCTGAGCAATACGCAATTGAACGAAGCATGAT